>PNEQ01080653.1:0-17751 GCA_003012365.1 Medauroidea extradentata
CACTTAAAACCATACTTCAGCATTTCGTGTACCTAACTAAAACATATCAGCCTACATTTACTTTATCCTACGGATACCCTGACAGAGAGAGTCTTCTTTTGCTAGATGGGACTGAGTTACAGCCGTGGCATTTTAATTTATACATGCAGTGGAGATGTTTGCAGTTCTCCTTAGTAAACAAGAGCAGAAACGTTTCAATAATAAGTTACAATTTTATTTTTAAATTCTAAGTTTATGTACACTTGTTATTTTTTACACAAATATTATTTGTAGTTTTACAACGAATTTCTTTGACAACTGAATTTCCGAGGATTTTTCTCCAAAAAATATGTAAAATGTTTAAACAGAATGAAACGCGTTGTTCTTTTCACATTTTAAGGCGTGAAGAAATTGTGAGTGGTAAAGTATGTTCCGCGTCTACAGCCATATCATTAGTTGAGATTTTGAGTCTCTGTGTGTTCATTTTGTTTATAGTAAGGTAGAGATCCCATACTGACAATGTAAATGAATGGTGAAACTTAAAGACAGCCTTGGTGCCTTAATCGTTGAAAGGTATTACGACCATTGAAAAATCATTCTCTAGTCGTTGTATGCAGGGTCTTGATAAATATATGTACAAATAACAAGAATATATGGTAAGCTGTAGGTATATAAAATAATCTAATCGGTGCATTACAATCTGTGATAACACCAGGTTTGCGGGGATGTGTGTAAGTAATGCTGAACCAGGATGAGTAAAAGAGAGAGTTCATGGTCGTTGTGTGTCGCCAGGTAAGCGTCAGTAATGGCTGAAAACACGCACGTTCAGGACGAAGCAGATGAACTGGCAGTGATCGAGCAGGATGCACATAACATCCAAGCAGCTCTACAGCTCCACAGGCGACAGCTGCAAGCCACCAGCCAGCTGGAGGACCATGTCAGCACGTCGGCAGCACAAGAAGTCGTCCTCCAGGAGCTGGACAGTGTGCAGAAGGTGGCAGACACCATCGTCAACCTCCTGGGGCTGCAGGCACCCACACCCGGTGAGGACCCAAAGAGGCGCGAGCAACTCCAGAAGGTAGTGCACGACCTGCAGGCCGACATGGAGCGCTTGTCCCGACAGAACAAAGTCCTGAAGCAGGCGGTCAAGCACATAGCACATTCCTCAGGAGTTAGTGGGTGCGCCACCTGTGGTGCCGACGTGTGTCTCTGCTCAGCAGCGACCTACGGCAACCGCCTGGAGCAGCAGTTACAACGGGCCGAGAAGAACCTGAAGAAGATTCAAGTCGACGCGAAGAAGTTCACGGAGCTCGACCTACGCCGACCTGATGTTTGCCACTGCCCCCAAGCCAACGATGTGCAGCAGGCACCCGCAGAGTCCAAGAGAGTACGGGAACTTCAGGAGCAGTGTCGCATTCTGAGGGAAAGCTTTGACGGGAAAGTGACAGAAGTGTCGCAGCTGATGATCGAGAACAAGTTGCTCAGGGAGGCTGTGGCACGGGCCGAGCAGGACAAAGTTGAGATGGAGCTGAAGGGCTCAACAATCCAGAAGAGACTTGGGGACCCTGTTCTTACTCCTAAAACTAAGGATAATGCCGGAGACCTAGAGAAGAACTTGAAAGAAGTAACCAGTCAGAAGGAGAGAGCCAACCTTCTCTTGGTGCAGGCAACTGAGACAATAAAGGAGCAGGAGATACAGCTGGCTGATGTAAGGAAGAAGTACTTACGGTCACAGAGGGCATTGGAAGAGCAAATACTGTTGGCTGAGAGCTTAAAAACAGACTTACAGCTTACACAAGATGACCTTAGAAAGCGCATAAATCGCTTGCAAAGTGAATACCAGCAAAAGATTAAGACACTTGCCCCTATGGCAGCAGAACTACCTAAATTGCAAGCAAATCTTCAAGAGACGATGCGTGAAAAAAAAGAACTGCAGACGAAATGCTCAGAGTTGTGCAAACAGCTGGAAATCTCGGAGAAAAGAGTGATGTACCTCGTACGTCAGTTGGATGCGGCACTGAGACGTAATGTAAATCCTGGTTCAGGTGATGTGGACGGTACAGTTAACATAAAGAAGGGTATTGAAGAGCTGCGAAACCAGGTGGCTGTACTTCAGAGTCAACTGGCGGCGAAGTCTGACGAACTCAGCTCTGCATCACGCCACGTAAGTGGTTCTAAAAATACTTACTATTTCAACTAATTTAACATCTGTTATTTATTAGGATTAAAATAAAGTATTAATAGTGGCCTATATTTTAAGGTGTCTGTTCATAAAAGCCAACTTTTAGATAAAAAATTTAGAACTACATATATAAATACTATCTAGAATTATTAGCCATCATAATGATATAATGATTTCAAGTCACAATAAATGAGTATTAAGTTTAATGGCTGTACCTACATAATACATTTCTTGGAGTCCACATTAAAATGGCAGATTTTCAACAAGACATGCCTGTTATGAATTCTTTCAGTGTTGCTCCTTCCATCCCAGGCTCTCCTCCCTTCCCAAATCACAACTTCACACCTGAACATCTCCATTGTTGATGTCTCAGAAACACGTAAATGAAATATCCTACTGTTTTACACTAGCATTATGAGTAAGTCACCAAAGCCATTCTCACTAAGGTCCACCAAAAATGTGGGTTTAATAGACCGAACCCCTTGTGATACCATCCCATCTCGTAGTATTTAATTATTTTTTAACAATTATATCTTGGGTTCGGAACTCGCTTGATTGAAAAGGTCTCATGTACTTCAGCTGCTTCCATCGACAAAAAAAAAAATTGTTTGGTTTTGCTGTTTTCCTGACTTACAAAGCACTCTGGTGGCAGCATTTTCCAACATTTCGATAACATTATTTACATGAAAAGTTTGTAAAAAAACTTGTGTGTGTTGCCTTCGAAATTTAGAGCTCAGTATTATACTTTAAGAAATTGACTTGGTGAATGTATTACGGACATGAATGAAGGAAATTCCTGCTACTTAAATTGCAGCTGTGATGATTTTGACTCTCTGGAAACCTTGCGGCATGAATAGTATAGCTTACAATTAAAAAACATATGTAACAGTAATTTTTCTATAACCGTTAGTATTTGTCCTGTAAAATAATTTAGACATAATGTCAAATAATGAGAACTCTCATTTTAGTGCCGGGCTACTCCAGCCCTATGTCAGTCACTTCTACACATTTGTGTTGAAGGAGCTAATGAGTAAAATTTATGTCCCCACTGTACTTCGTGCCATAGACCCAGTCACTATGGTTGAGAGAATACCAGCATAAAGTCAGAACTGACTGATTCTATCTGAAATACATGTCTGTCATCCAATAGGCTGAAAAACAGAAGTAATTAGATGAAAACAGATAAATATAATGAAAGGGAGGAATGAACATTAGATTTAGGAGTAAATTGAGATTTAAGTAGATTTTGGAGTAAACGGAAAATTACTGAACATAGCCCACTAACATGTACGACTCATGCTAAATTTAAATAATGAGTTCTTTGATCTAGCAAATGTTCTTTGACATAAATAAAGTGGAATGGAGAGATCTGGTCAGTGTTTATCAGAAAGTTCTTAAGCTGGTGTCACGTGAAGTCAGTGTTGAGCAGGAGGCTTACCCCTGGAAAACATGCTGACCAATGACAAAGTCCATCACATTTTCGACATGCGAAAATCTGGTGCGAATCCTGCCAGGAGAGGTGCATGAATTGCCGTAGTAAGAAACAAGTGGTCTGACGAACATACCACCGGGATTACCGGCATGTTATCAGTTTAATGTTATGTTTGTTAAGTTACATGACCAGGTTTGCTCGGTTACCAGGTCAACGCCTAACTGCCTACAAGTGATCCTCTGGAGAATAGTAACTATAGCACATTAGCAAGCTCTACTCGGGTTACTGTTTGAACATCTCAAGCTGAAAATTTGCGCTACCTAGGTTAACCTTGCGAATTAATATAAACACCTTTAGCTAACTTGTGTGAGGAGATGACGGTGGGTTGGGCCGTTCACCAGTTTGGTCGACTGTCATCTGAGGAGAATAATGGAAGGCTGTTGGTTGGGCAGGTGCAGCAACTTACTGGGAACCTGGAGACACTAAGAGAGGAGAGCGCACGCCAAGTGTCAGAGGTGCGGCGGCAGGCAGAGACGACCAAGCGACTGCTTCATTCCAAGGTGTTGGAGGCAGAGGCGGCGGCAGAGAGGGCCCAAGCAGTGGCTGCAGCCGCCCGCCGTGATCGGGATCGTCTGCACCAGCAGATGCAGACCCAGGTAGACTGCCTTGCTCAGAGCTTCTCTGCGGCCCAGAGGAAAATGCAGGAGCTGCAGGGTGGCGCTGAGCCGTGTCGTCGGGACACTTGTCCGCGCCTGCGTTCCAGCGTCGACGTGAAAACCTGCGTCGTGGACACTTGCCCGCACCTGCGTTCCAGTGTCGACGTGAGACCATGTGTTGTGGACACTTGCCCGCGCCTGCATCCCAGCGTCGACGTGAAACCATGTGTCGTAGACACTTGCCCACGCTTGCATCCCAGCATCGACACGAATCCCTGTGTGATAGACATGTGTCCACATCTACCGACCACGCCTGCTCACGTGGTCTGCAACACCGACACATGTCCGCACAAACATGCTGCCTAATAGCAGACCTTACATTCATCGTACTTTAATACTGTACAACAGTGTCAACATTTTATCTAGCTTTTCTCTCTGCTTTATAGTTTAATTAAAATTATACACTACAAAAAATACTGCTTATTTTACTATTGGAAAATTTGAATTCACTAGAAGGAAAGAAATGGCGCTCCGAACTCAGTAATTAGTTGATATCCAGAGATGTTACCTACGGAATGGTTTTGTGCTGTCACGCCTAGTATTGTCCATCGGAAACTTTTTAAGTGCATTGCTAACGATACGAAAGTCCAAATTTTGCCAAATGTTCTTGGTTAAATGTCAAGATTCCATTTTTTAGTGATTTTTTTTTTTCGAATCATGGTGATGCATGCATGTTTTGGTGGCGATGGAGTCAATGTATGGGTTGAAGTTTAATGTTCTAGGATCACCCCTAGCCATCTAACTGTTTCTGACCACGATTAAGTAGTTTCTGCGATTTTGAGGGGTGCGGGGGAGGGAGATGGTGAATTAGATTAGAACAAAGACATTAAACGAGAATAGCATTAAATTTGGTGCAATTACTAGTGACGTCATGATAGTTTAGTTTGTGTAGAAGTGACATTGAGTCCACAGGTAATCCCGAATATGTGTTCTTTGGACGAATGAGACGAGGGGGCATGCATAATCTCTGTACTGTATGATATGTATTCCAGGCGTGGAGATTAGAGGGCTGGGCATAAAAGTAGAAGAGTACGTACTATGGGATGCTGACTGGGGTCGGTCTGAGAGACAAAGGAATAAAAGGGGTGATATATAGGACTAATTTTATAACTGTCGGAAATGTTTTTTACGAGTAATATTTTATCATTCACTCTAACAGTTCGTACATTATCAGCAGTAAAATTCTGTAATTTTTTGTGTAATTATAATTTTACGAAATACCATTGAGTCAACATGTTACAGATTTAAAATCTTTGTTTCATTATACTTAATATCAAAGAGAACTGTGTGGCTGAATAGCAAGGGTTTAAGTTATTTAAGTATGCATACAACCAAGTTGCACTTTAAACTGCGATAAAAATTATTTGTACAAATACTTTATTTCTTGGTATCCATTGAAAATAAATTAATACTTCTGATTTTGAAACTATAAACAAGTTACATACATGAGGGCATATAAACAAACGTAATAAGAAGTAAGAGTTTGTTACAACTTTATTTTAATGCAGGATGCAGAAATCTACTTGAACTTACATTACAGCTTTATTTGTAGTTAGGTGAAAGAGCGTCACCAGCTTTTCGCAAACATTTTATAGTTCTAGTTGCTCTAGGATAACCTACTTACTCATGTGATTCACTTACTCATCTGCAACCAAAACCAAACTACATAAGACACATTTATGAGAGGAAAATAAAATTAACACACTAGTCAGTAAACAACTACCCAAGACATGGACTTAATCCACTCAAGCTGCAAAACATGGTCTATTCTCAGAGGGCAACACCAAAAATCAGTCAGAAACCAGAGACCACGTCATCGCAGATTGCACAGCATATCAAATCGCGAGCGGACAATATTCCTTTGGACAACAAAAATACAAAAGAAGTTCAAGAACAGCTGAAAATAATAGATGACTTCCTTGACAAAAGTTCACACTTAGGTTCTCCTTTTACTAACAATGAGGCAGATAAAGCCATAAGATGTCTATCTAACGTTAAGGAAGGGCTAAAATACTTTTACTCAGACTGTATGAAAACAAATTGCAATCCTTAAACCAGGAAGATCGAAAGACGATCCCT
Organism: Medauroidea extradentata; assembly: GCA_003012365.1. Taxonomy (NCBI): domain Eukaryota; kingdom Metazoa; phylum Arthropoda; class Insecta; order Phasmatodea; family Phasmatidae; genus Medauroidea; species Medauroidea extradentata. Next base: position 6,389 of record PNEQ01080653.1, read on the forward strand.
CGAGCTATCGTCGAATTTTCCTTCTGAGCATCTGTTGTAAATTGCTAGAACGACTTATCTATAACGGGGTTTATCAAAAAGTTGACAGTAAAGTATCTTCTTACCAAGCAGGTTTCCGGCAAAACCGCAGCTGCTGTGAACTAGTACTGGCGCTTACTTCTAATATCGAAGCTGGTTTCCAGAAAAAAAATTATAACTTTAGTAGTGTCCGTTGATCTAACTGCTACTTACGACACAGTGATAGCTTGCTTAAAACTAACGACACTGTTACCCAACATGTGAAGAATCCGATATTTCTGAGTCTGTCTTCATTACAAGATGAGCAAATCATGTACAATAAAGAACAATCTACCACAGGGATCTGTCTTGGCCCCTCTATTATTTAACCTGTACGTAAGTGGTGTGACAAAATTGTATCCTGCTATGCAGATGACATTGCCATCGCATTTCAAAGCAAGCACATAGAGGATGGAGAAAACGTACTCACCTGAGAGAACTTGGTGATTATTATAGAAATTGGAGACTGTGCCCTAATCATACATAAACTATAGTGACAGCTTTCCACTTCAGTAATCGCTTAGAAAGCCAACCTCTAAAAGTCACCTTCTGTAACAAAACAGTTAAGAACAACCCTCACCCAAAGTATCTCGGAATCACAATGGATCACCTCATGTCACTTACAGAAAAACTGAAGACTAGAAATAGCATTATCTGGAAACTAACTGGAACTTCTTGGGGAGCTGTAGCTTACACTCTCCATACTGCGGCCTTATCTCTTGCATATTATATGGCTGAATATTGCGCACCAGTATGGCACCAGAGCGTATATGTCCGTAAGGTGGATGTTAAATTGAATGATACAATAAGAATCATAATGGGCTCCTTGAGATCAACACCTCTACTTTGGCAACCCACTCACAGTAACATTACTCTGCCACATTTGAGACAAGAAGCAGAGAAACCTGTGAATCTAAAAATATGAATAACTTAGAGTTATTCCAAAGACTACCTGTCCAGGAAATTGTGTTCAGTTCCAATGAAACCTTCCCGGACCGCTCGTGAAATGCAATCAATTAAGATTAAAGATGTGTGGAAAGACACATAGAAAAACAATGCCAGTATACACCATCGTGGCCTCAAAGACCCCACACATACCAGGATAGCAACTTCCTAGAACAACATGGTGTCAGCTAAACAGAATCCGATGTGGACACGGAAGAACTAAGTCCTTCTTGTACAAATAGGGACTCTCGGACTCTTTATTGTGTGACTATGAAGCTTAGGGGAGACTACGGACAACATAGTAGAGGAACGCCCAAACAAACATTTCAATGGTGACTAGAAGGATGTCATCAATGCCTCTTTGCAATGAATAAACTCTCTTGACATCACATTTCATTCGACTTGTATTTTGGTACATGTTTGTAAATCCGATGGCCCTGCAATGATATGATAATCTAGTTATGATCTCCGCCCCAAGCGCGTAGTGTCTGTAATTCATACAGATATGTATTTTTCGCGTGATTTTCATACATCAGACTAGACTCCAATCTGTTGTTCGCTAGCTCTACGACTTCCACTGGCCTTACAGTGCCGTGTATTGTAGCGGGAAACACTTTGAGTAAATAATTTATTGTTCTCCGGTAGAGTGACCAACCGTATGTAAATCAATTAAATACGTAAGCAAAGAAATCACAGTTCATGCTCAAGTGTGTACAAATCAGTGGATCTGTCATCAAACAAAAATGTCTCTAGTAGCCTAATTCAGTATTGTCCTCCTTTGCAACCAAGTACTAGGCACGTGTTGTAGTGATTAAAATTAGTAAATAGTCATGTAATAATGCACACACAAATTTCAGAAGCCTGATTGATAATATTGTTGGACATAAAAGATTACCATATTGTGATCTTTGAACGATTCCTGCAGTGAGTTTGTATTATAAACATAACAGTTTCATTGGACATACGCCATTGAAGGCGAATGTTGCCGTATTTCTGAAAAGCCCACAATAAAACAAAAAAAAAAAAAATGAAGAACAGCCAGTAAGCTGTAGTCAACAGGCATTAAACATACTTAAACATACAGCTGAAGGAATGTAGTCACATCCCAGAAGACGACATAAGGACAACATATTCAAAACAACACAAAATTAATTTCCAAGTGGAATATAGTCGACAGGAGAATGACGACACAAACAACAAAAGCCAGATGAAAAAATAAAAACCGTCGTATTGAGAAGACTACTATTTTTTCGCCTGTTTTTTTTGTCTGTGTTGTGTCTTGTCTCACCCATTCGTGTCTCTCGTTATTTGTGTTGTCGTCGTTCATCCATTTAGTGCCTTTGTCATACACCTCATTTTTGTTGATTTTTATTTTTTAGTCTGTCTTTTATTGTTCGTGTCGTCTTTGGCCGCCTTACGTTTTCTGCCGACAACACTGATATCACTGACAGTTTGCCAGTGTCCGTCAGCAATAAGGAAACAGTCTCAGTAAACAGCTAAATATTTCTTCGCCAGTAAACAGATAATATTGGAACGTTAAATCTGTAGGCAGTATTGCATCTGCGTTGCCTAGCAACTACATGTATGGCGTCTCTCTGTGATATAATTATGGCGATAAACAATCATGTTTATTTTGTTCGTTGTATAAGTTATATTTACTTTTAAAAAATTAAGTCGGTATAATTTTAGCGTAGGTACTGATGCATCTAGTACGATATACGACTGATAAAATTTTTTTCCTCATTTTTTCACAATGAAGCCTAACAATTATCATTAAATACGTAGGAAAGTATGATTCAACCTCTCAATATTATTTAAGTTTTGCAAACTGCAAACAACGAATGCTTCAGTAACTATAGCAGACACTAAATAAACATAAGTACATATACATAGCATATACTGTATATAAATGAATAGATAACTGCTTCGGCCCTTATATCTTAAAAATATTCCTTGTCCTAATACTTCAACTTTTGAAATTCCGCCAAAATGATGGTTTCCTGACAACACTGATGCTCTGAAGCGCAAGTAAAATCAGTAAAAGAATGCGGTGTCGCACAGGGTATCATCAACCAACCGTCAGTGACTATCAGTGTCGTCAGCAATGTCAGAATAATAGCTGACATTACTGAAAACACTTGCCAGTGAAATCAGTGAACAACGGAAGGCTGCCTTTCTCCAGTCGACTATATTCCACTTGGGAATTAATTTTGTGTTGTTTTGAATCTGTTTTTGTCCTTGTGTCGTCTTCAGGGATAAGACTACATTCCTTTGAGGAATTATCTGTATGTTTTATGTCTGTTGACTACAGCTTTACTTCATGTTTTATTGTGGGTGTTTCTGCAATACGGCAACACTCGACTGCAATGGCGTATGTAAAATAAACTGTTCTGTTTATCCCTACTGTATTGTTTTCAAGACATAAAAATAGTATATTGAAATTTTAAATTGTTCATTAAAATATTATTAAGAGTATTAATACGAAGACGTGTGTATTAAATTATTAGTTGATTTTATATGACAATAAATACTTCGGTCCTTTTTCAACTGTACAAACATACATTTTATTTTTACATAATTTGACATTTACAGTAAATGTAGAAGAATTCCAGTTTGAAAAGCTACAAATAAAACTTGTATTATAATTTAAAATAAGCAACACCCAAAATGATAAATAAAAAATAATAACTTCTCCCCTTTCTTCTGGTAGCAACAGTACTCCACGGCGATCAATGTTTGACGACCAACTGAAGAGACGTGTAGCTGTCATGAGGAGCTGTTGCTGCAACCGCACTGGCTGACATGTCCTTGAATTACTCTTGTCGTCGATGTCGCAACACGTCGACATGTGCTGTCAAGAGGTGCTTCTATCCCTACATGTCGTCGATGATTTATTATAATATGTACGCCAGTGGCTAGTGAAGTGCCGTGTCGCAATGGTTCTCCTGACCTTGGCGAAAGAGAACCGTGCAGACGACGTTGGCTGAAGTATTGTGCGTTGCTAGGTTACAAATAAACTAATCTCGCCGCTAACTTCCTGTACCCTTTTATTTGCTTATGGTTTTGACACGAATCCGTATTTAAGAGAGTATCGTAAACAAACAACAAAAATGTTATTATAAAATTAAAAGATTTTGGAAGTCAACAAAGAAAAACTAAATAAACATCAGTCATCATAGATGACACTTTTTAATATTTTGTCAGTGAATATTCTGCCGTGCACGTCTATTTGTTCAATGTAATCCACAGCGCCAAAATAAGTAAAACATGTACAAATTTAGGCTTCAAAAATAACTCGTCAAAAATTCGTAATACTTGCTCGTGAAGTTGAAAAGAACTGTCCAAAGTATACTTTTTATACGAAACTGAAAAAAAAAATTTTTTGACGCTAGTGAATGTCCAAAATATACATATATATTTCAGATACGTTTTAACAAATTCACCAAGCAGATTGAGACATTTGTAGTACCGGTGCATCAGCTTTCCAGTACTCTCTACAAAGATTGTTGCCTTCCTCATTTAAATATTTTGGGCGTGATATGAGTACAAGGCGCATCAAATGTTGTGATTGCAGTGAAGTTCCTTCATGGAATGCCAACGAAGCGATAGAAAGTAAATCGTAACACAACACTAATATGATATTTGAAAGAAGTGTGCAGTGGGAGTGCATGACTGGATTTAATTGCTTGGTCATATTATTTCGCAATGGAGTATGTCCAAGCAAATAAATCCAGTCACAACACTAATGTTTCCCACTCCCCCCTCCCCCAACAGTTTTAGTGGTCATATTAACACATCAGTTGGGGCGCGGTTTCGGGCATGTCAACTCGTCTGCGAAAATAAACTGTACGGCCATATTTGAGCTGCGTGGAGTCATTCGATGTTTACAGGCAGAAGGGCACAAAACAGCATGAAACCACCCATGAGGGCTGTGTAAGGTGAAAACTTTATGAATGTGGCGAGATGCGAGAGTGGTTCCGAAAATTCCACGAAGTTCGTACTGACGTTCATGACGAAGATGGTCAGGGAAGGAAATCACTAGCGACACATGAACTAGTGCAATGTGTGGATACAGTCGGTAGTGAGAGACGTCCACTTGCGATTACAGAACTGTCAGAAGAATTCCCGAACATCTTACTGTCAGCCCTGTACACCATTATAGCAGACAAAATGGGAAACATTAAACTTTGATGGGTACCCAAAAATGTTGACTGACGTCAACTGGGATCGGCGAATGGCATCGACCTTGTCATTTCCGCTGCGGTAAGCAGACAGCGGAGAACAATCTTCGAATAAAATTGCGACAAGAGATGAAAAATAGATTCATTTCGACAATAAAGGCACTGAAGCGTTGAAACTGACGTTCTGGCACCACAAAAGTGTGCTACTGATTGACGTCATGGAGATGGGGATAGCCATCAGTTTGCTGCATATCTGCTCGACATTACGAAGGCTATGGCAATCAATCCGCGACAAACGGAGATATGTGCTGACATCGGGTGTCGTCTTGCTTAAAGACAATGCTCGACCACATAGTACTACCATAACCCAACAACTGCATGCAAGTTTCCGATGGTATTTGATCACCCTCCTTACAGCCCAGATTTGACACCGTGTGGCTTCCACATTTTTCCGGCATTCAAAAAGTGGCTGGGTTTGTGTGTGAGGCGAAAATCAACGAGGCGCTATACGAGCGATGTCGGCCGGCACATGTATGTATTGTGATATCGCCTCTATGGCCAAAGTCGTAAACCCGCGCAAAGTGTTCCCGTAACGTTTTTAATGTGATACTTTAGCTTTGACCCTGTCATTTTATTGAACCCGTCACTGTAGCAAAGTCCAATGTACTTATAGACCTCAATTTCAAACAAATCCGTTACACATATATCGAGAAACAACCGCGTGAAAAAGCCGATTTTAGTCAATTTTGAGGGCCTTGAAATATTGCTTCCAATGTGCGTGTTGCCTTGTTACGGAGTTTTGCAGTGATTTCGAAAATATTTTTTTTTATTGCTACCTAATACTCATCAAAATTTCGCTGCACAGTTTTGACACTTATATGTTATAATTTGTAGCTGAATTTTTTTGTAGAATAATACTGAACGGTTTATTAGATTTCATTACCTAAAGTACCACGTTTTTCGTCGTGAAAATAAGCAAAAATGAAGGAAATTATTTTTTTGCTGGCGAATGGTACATTGTTTTTAAAAACGCGTCCATAGTATTGTGCATCGTGTGATTGCACATTAACTCAAATTTTTTCAAAACTTTTGGTTGAAAAATATTTGAGTTATTGGCACCAGTCTGAAAAAAACTCGGGAACAAGCCCTTAAGTCACATTCACAAGTAGTCTGAAGTGTTTTTTCTTGTCGCAGATAAGCATTGGGAACGCACGTTTACTGGTATCTGAGAAAAACTTAACTGCGAACACGCTGCACTGAAGGGCACTGTGACGAAGTGGTTCAATAGGCAGGTGGCAACATTCTGTGCAGATGATATTGGGAAGCTGGTGCACCGGTACAGGTGTCTCAATCTGCGAGGCGATTGTGTTGAAAATTATATTTATGTAGGCTACGAAGGCCTATCTTTTATCAGTAAAAGGATGCTACAGTTTATTCCCGTTTTATAGCTCATCAGAGGTTGGAAAATATAACCCTCGTATATTTTAAAACTTCTTTTTATTTATAAACAAGAATGGAAATGTAAGAAAATTCAAGAAATGTATATTAATAAATTATTTCAATACACGTGTAATTCTTTAATTGGCATATTAAAAAAATATGTTCTAGCCTTCGTTAAATCTTAAGTATAGGTAGTATTTATCTACAGTTGAACTTTTAAAAAATGCTATTTACAAATAGCGAAGGTGATATCGTGCGCGCGCGCGTCTATATATAATCATTTGTCCACTGGAAGATAGTTTATCATTCAAATAGGCTACCTTAAGTCAAATGCACATTCACGCACAGATAAATATGTTTTCGTTTAAATTCAATTTGTACAAGAAAGATAGAAAAAACTAGTACCATCCTTATTAGGTACTAGCTAGTAGGCCTATGCTCGTCATCGTGTGTTATCACATAGAATGCTTCGCCATACGTCTACAAATCAAGGCGAGGGATGAAATACTGTTCGGCCGCCTAGGTGGATAAGGAGTGCGTATAGATAAGGACAAAATAGTACACGCGTCACGCCTCAGCCTAGACCCTAAAGCCGGATTTACACATTGGCCCACGTGATTGGGCCAATCTTGGAAGGAAGAAATGCCAATGACCAAGAAACGGCCGGTCGCTATTTACACACTGCATGGGCCAATTCATTTTTAACCAGTCATACGGCCAATTTTAATTCCATTAAAATTGAGGGTCAAGTTTATTTGTAAATTGCTGCAACAACATTCATACTCTAGGCATATGTGCAGAATAATGTCCACTGATCCATTTCAACATTTCATATAACAATATTTTCCTCTCAAACTACAAAAAAATGTAAAATCACAACACTAATCCATGCACCAATGTGTAAACACAGACCAAGACTTCACCAATGGATACGCCAACCCCTTTGACATTGGACTAAAAACCGACACTGAATGGCCAATGCTTCCAACACATAGCCAACGTTCCAAGTTCAGCCAAATAGCGGTTACACATTGGCAGATTCCTTCCAAGGTCGGGTGTTGGGCCAATGTGTAAACCCGGCCTAAGTGCAATTCACTGAATTAACGTGCAGTCTTCTCGTTGATAACTCGCCTCTGTGAGACATTCTGTGGTGACCCTATCGTATAACGGCGTAATATTACAGATAAATGTGTATTGTACATGCCTAAGTCATTCACTGTTTTAGTGGGTGTTTTAGCACCTCCAAATAAAATCATAGCGTTAGTAATGACAAAAGTTTGGGAAGAATCAAACAGGGTCCAGAAGAACGTGGTCACCTTACCTTCATGACGTGCATCATGTGAGAGACAATGGCTTGTGCACCAACTGCCACATCGCCACTATGTGCAAGCCACTGATCCCTTTACAGCATCAGTATTGGCAACTCTTATCTTGAAGCGTGAGGGAGAAGTTCAACTTGTTTCAGTAGCTTCCCATGGACGCTGCAGCGACTTGTAACGATCGACCAGGTTCCAATCAACCGAAATATCTTCATTCGAGTAGCAACTGTACCCCACGGCGAACAACGCTCGTCAGCAAACTGAAGAGACACGTAGTTGTCAAGAGGAGCTGTTGATGCATCCAACAGATAGAGAGAGAGAGAGAGAGAGAGAGAGAGAGAGAGAGAGAGAGTGTGTGTGTGCAACATGTATTAAATTAGTTCTTTTACAATATAGCAAGTTACATAAAATAATTGATTGTAATTGTTAACATATATTTAGTGGTTTTTGCTCACGTTGGAAATTTTTAATGCACAGCAGTTTAAGCTCGCCGCCAGACACTGCACGATGGTGTAGACGGTTGACCACACTCTGCAATAGATGTTCTGTCACTGATGTGCTTTGATTGCCCTTGCTCACGAAAAGCACGGAGTTCTCTTAATCTCCGGTCGTATAATATTCTAATGTATGCACAAGCATCATTCTGACGCGAACAACACCTCAATTTCTTTACTAGTTACATAAGTATCATCGACTGATAAAAAAAAAAATTAATGACTTTTCCCCCTTTAGGTGTTGAACTAAAAAAAAAAAAACTTATTTTCACGCCTTAAATATTTGTTCACGCATCCAAGCGAACAAATGACGATAGCTCGTTCAGTCTAACCAAAATCGATCATTCATTAAAAATCGTATATAATCCCTGTACATTTCTGAAAATTCGAATTTTGAAAAATCTTAAAAAAAATTTTGCGGGGACTTACTTAATCATTACTCTGAAGCAAAAATAAACTGAATATCTCGATGGACTCGATAGATATCGAAGGTTTATCTAAAACACATTCTAAGGCTTTTCACCTCCTAACTGACTGAATTTCGAAAAACTCTAGAATCACACTTTAAACTACTTTACTTGTGTCTCTTGGAAGTGAAAAACACGATAACAGCCCTCTTAGTTCAAGATATATCAACGACTAATTGAATGCACATTTCATTACTCACTCCTGTAGATGGGAATTTTGAAATTTCGTGAAATTACTTTTCAGGTTTTTAAGTAAGCATCAATCTCAAACAAATCACGTCAATATATAAATATCAGTTGGGTCGATATATATATATATATATATATATATATATATATATATATATATATATATATATATACACATATATATATATATATATATAGATTTTGAATAAGATATATAGATTTTGAATAAAAAAATATTTTACACTTATTTTTACCTCTTTAAGGATAAATTCAGAAAATATATTAAAATGGCATTTTAGATATTTGCAAAAGCATCAATCTAAAGCAAAGATCGCTTCGATATCTCGATTGGTTCGATATATATGGAAGATTAATCGAAAACACATTTCACATACTTTCACTCCCTTAATGATCAAATTTTGCAACGTCTTGGGGTCATGTCATAGTCATTCGTATATGTAACCAATTGAGGTTAAAAATCACGACGATAGTCAATTGTGTTTCAGTGATAAAGGCGATTCATAAAAACATATTTTGCCCCTTTTTACTGCTTGGGGGTTGAATTTCAAAAAATCCTTAAAATACTTTTGTTGTTTACGTAAGCAACATTTTGCAGTGGAAACCGACTCTCTATCCCAGATAATTCTAGAGATATCGACAGTTAATCGGAAATACATTTAAGGTCTTTTCACTCCCTTAAATGTTGAATTTCGAAAAATTCTGAAATTGGTTGTGATGTAGATGTAGGATTAATTTAAGGTTCAATTTGTTTTTTGTTTAAATAACTGGCCTTAACTTAGTGTACTGTATATTCCCTATGTTTAAAATGTATTTAATTATTTTGATATAGTGCAGGAAGAAACTGTCTTACTCTTTGCTTCTGTGTTAACTATCTTTTCGGACCTTATTCTATGATGTTTTGTGAGTGTTTAAATTGTTATAAGGATTATTACCAAGGATTTTTTTTTACCGTTTTTATGAAATTCTGAACAGATGTGAATTTTATTCGCTAGATATATAGATATGTTTTATTAAGAAGAATGATTGAATTGTAGCACATACAGGACATGACTACTACATGTCTGAACAATGCATGCGGTGTTATTTAATGATACATATGATATACCAGATCAGGGAAGTATGCTCCAGAAGGTGAATGTGTTTTATAAATGTGTAAATGGATTTTTTTTATATTTAATTTGGAATTGCGTTTAAAAAATTCTATAATTAGTATAAAGACATTACTAGTGTTGAATGTTGACACATCCATCGGATCCCTGTGATTATTGATGTACGGTCTCATGCTTTATGAGCTAATACCGGCACAACATATCTATTACTTTCCTTCCACCTTCAGTTAATGGAATTTCTGATAGTTGTTTTTGTCATTGCAGTATTATTACTCAGTTTAAAGTCTGAGTTGGCGCCCTATTTCAATTCAGCTTTTTTAATTGTTATGAACAAACATGACTGTAGCGTTAGGTTTATATCTGGCATAATTATGTTTATACTTTTACCTATCAATATTTCTCTGCTGCATGGCTAACATGCATTTTTATGTGTGTCCTAAGTAGATAGGTTTGGTTCCTTCTGGGACACAGGCTGCAGGCTGAGGATTTGAGGATTCATGCCGCCATCTTGTTTCCGGCAGCCATCTTGTTTCCGGCGGCCATCTTGTTTCCGGCGGCCATCTTGTTTCCGGTGGCCATCTTGTTTCCGGTCGCCATCTTGGATTACGTCACTTTCAAAATTTTCCAAAATTTCCCAAAATTAAAAAAAAATTTAAAAATTTTAAAAAAATTTCAAAAATAAAAAAAAATCTAAAAATATTTTCAAACCATCCACCATCTTGGAATAATACCACCCCTCCCCCAGTCCCACCGCCAAAAATAATCTATTATTATAATGAGTTCTAGGAATGGCCACCAGGGGTTTGAGCCGCCATTATTTTTCTCACTTGATTCTACTCCACCCGTATACATATGTGCTTAAGGGCGGCATGTAATGTACCATAAGCAGGACTCTCGCCCCTATCACCAATATTATTTTTATGCATGCCTACAGGCAGCGAGATTGACAAGTCTTGACAAGTATTATATATTAACAAAGTAATTTAATTTAATTTTTTAAAAACCTTTTATAGTATAATGTAATTGTGTTCTATGTAACCACTGATTAAGTGTACAAGGACTGTTGCATCTGATGCTCTTTAAAAAAATTTATGACAGGCAAATAAAGTCTCGCAACACACACAATTTTAAGTTTTAAAAT
>PNEQ01080654.1:0-17772 GCA_003012365.1 Medauroidea extradentata
ATATAATCCATATTTTTATAGTTTCTACGAGCTGAAACGTGTTGTGTTGAAGTGAAATCTTCAAGCCAAGATAAACGTAGGCTCGAGTTTCGAGCCGAGTTCGAACTAAAAGTAAATTTTGGCTCGGATTTCGAGCCGAGTCGAACTAGCCGAGCTCGACTCGGCTCGGCTCGAGTTTTCGAACTTCGACCCATCACTAGTAATTGTATACATTTTTATTGATATTACTTTTGTACTTACTCTATTTTCTAGATTTGGGTGATTCAGGATAAAGTGAGAACTCAAAAAAGCCCTGATTAACGTATATTTTCCGCCAGTTTATATATTTCCGCTGCATGTAAACATAAACGTTGCCACGTGTTTTTATTTACATAGGTTTGTACAGTGTTTACATTTACATTACACTGCTCCGATAAACGTTGTCTATAATATCTACTCATTAAATGAATGGGCGCTGTATATGTGCTATACTCAATAGTAATCTTAGTTATAAATACCTGCGAGTTAATGTTTTATAGCACTGTTTTCTCTGCATCGACTCTTAATTTTTTACAACACGCACTGTTGTCGTTACTTATCTCGTAAATGCATGCGTAGTATATTAATTTGTAATCCAAAACCGCTACTGTTAACACACACGAGACACACAATTCAAGTTCCATTCAGCATACTGCCATGAACAACGACGACGCAGTTAGCAAAAACCATAAAAATAACGTATTTTCTTAATGTGTGGAACAGAACAAAAAATGTTATTTATAATTCCATATGCTTAGACTGGCAATCGTAAAACTTATCAGATTACTGATGACTTAACATAATTTAGCACTAGTATTCATAAACAGTTACTTCTAATACTTTACAATGTGTTCATCGGAAACCCAAATTTATTACACTGTACCCGAATCTCGTAGGCACAATTTATCAAATCCCTACAAATCTGGCACGAGCGCAACCACTCAGTACTAGGCACCATTTTCGTTACTACACCTCACTTCTCACTTCATCAGGTGACGTGCTTACACTCTAATGGGACACGGGATAGACTTCTACCATGGCATAAACAGCATTAAATTTTAACACCGGTAAAGGTTACAAAATACGCATCAAATGCCCTCAGGCTGATCACAAAATGTCCAAAGCCAAAAAACAGAACAAATAGAATCATTACATATAATTAACAAATGTGAAAAATGGGCTTCCGATCCCCTCGCGACCGAAACGGCACCGCATCGCCAAATTCCACAAGGATAAGTATAAATTAATGACCAACTGTATGCAAAAAGGTTGCAAATTTAACAAAACTTACCATAAATTAAGAATGGTAGCACGGTGCCGCATCGGCCGCGAAGATGTCGGTAAAACACATTCGCAAGCTGAACGGAGGAAGAGTGACCCAGCACCGCTCGGGAAGGCACGCCTAGGCTCGGAAGAGGAGGGGTAAACTGGTAAAGCACGAAGACGGCCGAACCTGGCTGAACATCCTCGAAGCTGCGCAAAGCGTACCAGAGTCAGAGAGGGAGGGGATAAATAGTTCATTGTAGGCTAATACACGGCGCACTATTCAAAGTCACAAGCCAGAATAACGTCAGTCCAGTTAAATTACTGTCACATACTTGAAGCAACCATTAAGGGCACATAGGCGGGTGAGCTGACCAGCTCAACACAACAAACACACCCGTGACTCAACTCGCTTTCAAGCGAGCGAAACGGCATAAACCTAACTCTGATGCCACCTGTCAAAGGAATTTTGAACTACCACTGTAGCGTGAGCGGAAATTTGTTAACAATAGTTTTTAATTCAACGAGCGATTGCTTCACTTTGTGTTGGCGCTAATCAAGTCGAATTAGACAGTCAGTACGTATGTCAATAACATCATAAATAATTATTTTAATGTATATGGTATACGAAGAGGTCGATTGCATTTGACATTCTTTCACTAATGCTGTATTCAAATAAGAAAGTACATGGAACTACATACAATAATTTGCTACCAACCATACAAACAGTAATGAAACTATTGTTAATGTTGACTAATGTTCAGAAACGAATAGTGATTTTTTTTTTTTTTTTTTTTTTTTTTTTTAAATTTAAATTTTTTTTTTTTTTTTTTTTTTTTTTTTTTTCAAAATTAAAATCTTTAGTGTTCATTTTATTCCGAATGACCTATACGTAATTACAATACACTCTTAATTGCTCAGTTAATTTTAGCGTAGCCATTCAGATTATTTATAGATACACTACAGTTCAATTTGTTCTGTGTTAATGTTATATCACAATGTGTGCTTCTTTAAACTTTAACCCGTACATAGAGACTTATTTGAACTATCTTTTCCGATATTTAATTTTTCTATCAAGAGTTCCAAAGATGGCTAAGGGGAAATCTGATTCCAAAACCGGTGTGCAGAGCAAGAAGAAATTGAAAGTGAGTTTTGGCAAACAGGATTTTGCAGTTACTTCTGACACCACTTCTTCATACCCTTTGGATGGAAATGGTCAGAACATGTTTCAACAAAGGTTTGTATTGTGCAGTTGAGAAGACAGAATTAGCAGTTTAACAGCATCGTATATATAGATTCCATGCCAGTATGACATACAGAAACAGGGTTAACTTAAAATGATACAAGTAGGTTCTTAAGAGAGAAAGTAAAAATGTTTTTCAGCGGTGGGCTTGAGTTTCCGTGAGAACAGACAAGAGATGAGAGGGAAGCAGTGACAGAACTCAAGGAAGGAGAAAACTGGAGTGTTCTCAGTAAACCCTTTGGTGTGTTTTTCGCATAGCACAAGATAGAGCGCCCCACTGGGGATAGAAACCGAAGTCACTTTTGCGCAAGTCATGTAGTCAGAACCCTACACTACCATGCATGACCTTATGTCTTAAAGGAACCACAATTCTACAATATTATTATGGTAATTATAGTTGATTTTGTTAATTTTGGTTGCAAGAAACTGTAGTCGTTATTTGTTTACGTGACATTTTTAGGTTGGAAAGAAGTCAGCATTAAGATAACTGCCTGGTAAAGGGAATGTTTTTGTGTGTGAGGCGAAAATCAATAAGAATTTACGAACTACGTCGGCCGGCACATGTATTGTGATATCGCCTCTACAGCCAAAGTCGTAAACACGCGCACAGTGTACCCGCCATAACGTTTTTACTGTGGGACTTTAAGCGGTGACCCTATCATTTTATTGAACATAACACTGTAGCAAAATCCAATGTACTAGCAGACCTCAATTTCAAACAAATCCGTTATGTATATCTTGAGAAACAACAGCGTGAAAAAGCCGCTGTTAGCCAAGTTTGAGTGCTTTAAAATAATGCTTCGAATGTGTCTGGTGTCTTGAAAGTCACATTTACAAGCAGTCTGAAGTGTGTTTTCTTTTCGTGGATAAGCGATATGAATGCGCATTTACTGGTCTCGGACAAAAAATGTAACCCCGAATATGCTGCACGTAGTTTGAGCGCCAGCCAGGCGGCCGCCTTAAGAGTAGTTCTTTATCTTGGAGAAATCCTCAAATAAACATTAAGTTCTTTTTCTCGAAATCCAAGCTGTGTGTTCATAATTTTTACATGGAATGTGTTGTGTGTATATAGAATCAAAGTTTTTATGTTTTAGACATCAATTATAGGTAAGTTAATAATATTAATAAATACAAAACTAATAAATTCAGAAAATAAATCTATGAATTTGTGTCAGTTTTATATCCATGTCTCAATAGAGAATGGGTAAAATTCTCTAGGTAGAATCATAGCAAGACATGTTGGATACATCTGCTTCAACTTTATGTAATAGTGTAATGGTGTCACGTTTGAGAGTTTTGTTTAGTTGGATTACAGTAAGCTTGATTAGTGCCAGAGACTTTGTGGGTACTAGGATTCTTTCTCACTCGTCACTTGCATCATATCTTTTAAGAGGAAGTATTGTCGCCATTTTGATTATATAAGAGGGAAGAATAGTCCTCAATTTGAATATATAAGAGGGAAATATTGTCACCATTTTGAATATATAAGAGGGAGAACGTATAGTCCCCATTTGAATATATAAGAGGGAAGTATAGTCCCCATTTTGAATATATAATAGGGAAGTATTGTCACCATTTTGAATATATAAGAGGGAAGTATTGTCACCATTTTTAATATACAACCAGGAAGTAATGACGCCAAAGAGTTTAATATTTGCTGCCGTAGAAGTAAGTCACACTTTGCTAAATATCCAAACACAAAACAAAAAACCTATTTTACGAACTCTGAAATAACAAATCATTTATTAAACAACAATATTTTCAGGAACCTTACCTAGGGTCTTTGACTGACTGACTCAGATTTTATGAAACATGGAATTGACAGAATTTCCAGGGACCATTGTACAGTATCAATTAAATAGGAGTTCCGCTATATAATTTTGTAAATACTTCTTGTATTCTTATAATGAGTAATACTTTCAAGCAACATAAATAATATTCCCAATCTTGGCTTGGGAAATCCTGCGTGCTATCTTCCTGCTGTTTCTTCCGTCACTAGTGATTTTACTTCCCAGATAATTAAACTCGTTCATTTTATGTATTGTTTCATTTCTTTACTTTATTGCTGTCTGATTTCCTCTCTAACTGCAGACCAGAGTTTTTGTTGTATTTGTGTAAACTATACATCTATCTTTAAAAGAGTTTTTGAAGAGTGAGTGAGAGGTTTTTGGGTAGTCGTGGTCTTCGGTGTTAATGAAATGGCTAATTGTGAGGATGGTGCAGCTAATAACACTTCACAATGTAGTTTCAGAATTGCCAATTAATTTAAGACCTACTTCCTAACTGTTCCAGATAATGTAAACTTTAATCCAAAATTCAAAGAGCCAAAGGACAATCCAAAACATTGTTTCGCTAAAATTATCCAAGCTTTATGATCTCTAACTACACCATTTGAAATTAAAACAATAATATATGCCTAAAAATTAAGTGCTCTGCTACTAGTAGTAGTAGTAGTTGTTGTTGGTGGTGGTGGTGGTGTTGTTTTTGTGTTTTTTTACTAAGGTTTTTGCCTGTGTTTTAAATCAATACTTAAAAAAAACTGAAGTGCCATTGGGTTGGACATAGTTTCTTATATTTATTTTGAACCTATTTGGCTTAGGCCGGTTACACATGATACAATTTCTACCGTACAGTTGTTTCCATAAGGAAATCGAAACACCAGTGACATGCTGATATGAATGAGAGCTTTCAGACATTTCCGGTTGTCGTACGGGAGCGAGTTACAACCAAATGATACTTTCGGAACCGTACCCTGCCTTTTGGTTCAAAAGACGGCGGTGGAAGCAGGAAAGGGACGCAAGCTGCCCCACCATCCGGTATTTCCAGCACGGAACTCAGTATTCAAGAAGAAAAGGTACAGGTCAGACGTACTGTCATGGATTTGCACATATCTCAAAATGCTGAATTGTTGATTTCGTGTGTTGAGGCCCGTCCTGTGGTATGGGATAGATCACTATCTGATTACAAGGACTGAGTGAAAGTTAAAGCGGCCTGGAGGGAGGTGTGTTTTGAGCTAAAACATTACTTTGAAGAAATGAGCGACACAGAAAATAATTCCTTTGGTATGTTATACTCTTACATATAATGATAATAGAAAATAGAATATTTTTTATTTCCAGTTTTTGCCCATGGTTTAGACAGTTCGAAAAGCACACCGAGATCGGGGGAACAAATATGTACAGTATGTGTACGTGTAATGGTAGCAAAGTAATAGTAATATTTATTTTCTTACGAAGGATAATAATTATTTGTAATATTTATAAAACAGTTTTTAATTTGTGATTTCGTGTTGGCATTTGTTGAGATTTACATTAGTAGTTCATTATAAATTTAAAATTAAGAATTCAACATCAGAGCAAGAAATTTAACACAATTTTTAAATGGGGTTTATTGCTTTGTATTGGTGGTAACAATTAAAATTAATGCACAGTGTAGTTTCTCATGCTCCTGGTTATTATAGACGTCGTTAATTCCATTACAGTAATTTATAGAGGTATATATTTAGTTGATGTAGCGTTAAAAAATCTACCAAAATAAAGTTGACATCAGAAAACATGTCTTGCACGTAACTTAAATGTGAGAACATCACTTATTGGCAATTCCAGTTAACATAAATGTAATATAGTTTGTAAATGAAAATAATAATAATAATAAAACATAATAAATGTCCTCATTCTTAAAGTATATTAGATATTCGTGACTTTATATGCAGTTCATCTGCCAAGGAACACTGCCAGCTTCTGACATGAAGTATTCTGCTAGGTCATTTTTTACATAATTTGCTGCCATTCCTCCTCGAACGGACCACTGTGATGGTAAATCGCTGAAACCATTCACTGTTAGTATGTCTTCAAAACGCTTCCCATCTCTTTCACGAACAAAATTGTGGAGTATAGTGCGTGCTTTTAAAATTTCCACTGCAAAGTTTATTTCAACGTACAATGGAAGGTGGAAAATGTGCCACTTGTTGCTTAGAATACCAAAGCAACATTCCACGTACCGTCTCCCTCTGCAATGTCTGTAGTTGTAAATTTGTTATTTCATACTAAAGTTGTTTCCTCCGTATGGACGAAGTAAATGCCTATGTAAAGCAAATCCTTCATCACCCAAAAGAAAGTATGGGAAAGAAGGGTTGATCATGCCCGGTAACGGTTCGTCACTGGGAATTTCTAATGAGCCTTCAATTAAGGGTGCGGTCTACTGCAATTTTCATCATCATTTTTTTTATTTGTACCAGATATTTTTTTTTCTTATTTTAGACACAAAATGTGACTAAATTTGGCTCTTATAAAATTGTATTATCTTTCATAGTTTTTGCATAATGGCTTGTTAAAGTCATATTTTTGCATGTTTCCATTTTAACGACTACACTAAAACCAACTCACGTACCAAACTCAGAAAAATGACAGTGAATAAAGACATTGCAGGCTACAATGTCATGCTCATAAAAATAAAGATTAAAAATTATTTGTATTTTTAAAAAATGCTGAAACTGAAAATAATTTTAAAATTCAATAATTGTTTTTAAAAATACAAATAATTTTTATTCTTTATTTTTATGAGCATGTTATTGTAGCCTGCAATGTCTTTATCCGCTGTGATTTTTTTTAGTTTGGTATATGAGTTGGTTTTAGTGTAGTCGTTAAAATGGAAACATGCAACATATGACTTAAACAAGCCATTACGCGAAAACTATGAGATTAAAAAAATTTCATAAGAGCCAAGTTTAGTCACATTTTGTGTCTAAAATAAGAAAAAAATGTCTTGTACAAATAAAAAATAAACAAAATGGTGGTGAAAATTGTGGTAGACCGCGCTCTTAAGCCTTCCCAAAAAGTGCATCTTCGAAAGATACTTGAATCGTAGTCTTTGTCATACGCTCCCACGTCTACGTAAACAAATTTGTAGTCACTGTCTACCACTGCCGTCGGAACTAAAGAAAAGTAGATTTTATTGTTAAAATAAAACGAGCCGCTGTTGGAAGGGTTTGTAAGTCTCGCATGTTTTCCATCCACAACGCCTATAATGTGTGGGAAATTCACTTTTCTCTGGAACCCTTCCGCAATGTCCTTAAACACCTCCACAGTCGGCACTGGAATACATTCCTCTTGTAGTAATTCGATGACAGCATTGCAAACAGACCTCACTATCGTCAAGAACGTAAATATGCCCTTATGGTACGTGTAGTGCAGATCCGTGAATGTGCATCCGCTCCCCAAATATCTGAAACAATCAATAAAAAGTACTGTCACACTGGGAAAAAGATATTATAACATGAAACAAAATGTTTTGTATAACTTACGGTTGTTTGAATGGAAATAAATAAAATATTTTAACATGTGCCTGTTCCAATTCGTTAATCGGTTTTCAAAAATTACATAAATTGAATTTACCGATACTGATTTTAGAGTATTGTGATATGACTCGTGTTTCTATTATATATTTATTTGGATTGAGCAATTGGTATATATATTTGTTTTATTGGGCCATTCCTTTTTCACAGTATACAAACTACCCTGAAAGAAAAATTCTGTGTGGGGGGGGGGATCTCCCTGCCAAACTATTTTGTGGTGGCAGCAAATTTTTAGTGGCGACAACAAAATGTTTTCGTGGAGACTACAAAAATAATAAGCAGGGTAAATACTAACAAAATATTTTGTGACCGCCACTTTAAACCTCCCCACAACTCCTCTCTCTGTAAGATAATGTTTGACTTTACATCAGAAATAAAATTTACTGCTACTTTTTTTACAAATTATGTGTACTGGAATTATATTCTGGGAAACATTTTTTCTGTGTATATTTATTGCTTGTTGTGCAGTTATTGATTAGTTCAATAACTTTTCTTTCATACTGTCCCTGGTATTGAAACATTGGACAAACATACGTGACTGCTTCAGAAAACAATAGAGGTATCAGAGAGAGAAAGGGACAGGTTTGAAGGCTGATACGCAACCCAAATATATCTTCTACGAGCAGCTGCGATTCTTGGACAAAATATTTCAGGAAAGAGAAACTGAAGATACACTACCTCCCCACGAAAATTCCGAACCCACTCAAGATGGAAATTCTCAGTTTCCTGCTCCTGCCACCCTGCAACACTCTACAAATCCTTGTAAAAAGAAACGTAAGTTGGATGAAGTTGATAAAAAAATATTGGCAGTCCTACAAGAAGAAGGCAATGCTCACTTGTCTTTTTTTTTAAGGAATATTGCCCACAACCGCAGATTTCAATCTGGAGGAGAGACTGGAAATGCAAGTTGGTGTACTGACTGTAATTCATGGAATCAAACAGAAAAGAAACAATCTATCATCTTGTGCTTTCCAACATACGCCTGAAACGTCCATATCTAACTACTGCACCCCTTCTTTTCCTCAACCTTACAATCATTAAGCACCAGTGCCCCACTACTCAGGACTGCAACAGCCATTCTGTCATGCATCTCCAACAAGTTCTCTGCCCAGTTCTTCTCCATCACCCCTTCAATCTTCCTCACCTGAGTACTATACTGATTTGGACTTCACCACATCATAGAAACTATTTCCACGCTGAAACTGTTTTTTTTTTCCCCATTAGACATTATTGTTTATTTGGTACTTACAAAAACTACTTCTATTGAAATAGATGTGGTACAAATCTTAAGTTTAAGTGTAAAATAAACATATGAGAACAACAGTACGATAGGCATGAGTTTTATTAACAGTGTGTGTAGAAAGACTGATGTGTTCTTACCTTAGAGTTAAAGCAAATTTTTCTTATGGTTGTATGCAGTCAGTTTCGCATCACTGTATTTTGTTTCTGTAACTTATCCTTCAATGTAGCGTATAGCTTTTCAAAGGAAGCATCACTCATTCTAAAATAATTAAAAAATTTTGCACTATCCCATTTCAACTCCTCGAAAAAAACTCCAAAAGGCCCTACTTCATCACGACTTAACAGTAGTGGATGAACCCGAAGTTTCCGATCACTTTTGTTTTCTCCTCCTGCGATACAACCACAGAGCGAGAATATATTTGCGGTCCATGATGGCCTCTTCGAACCAACTGAACTGAGTAGAGGACAATCGCAACGAGCGCTCCCTCCACTAGTGAACCGTACGGAAAAAAACGTATTAAGCCTAATAAAGATTTTGTCTTTCGGTTTCCGGATGTGAAAAATCTTATGGTCAAAATCGTATTGTGTGTAACCAGCCTAACAGACAGCAAGTGGTAGTAATGAAAACTGTTGTCCATGCCACATCAAAACCAGGAACCATCAGGCATGGGTACGGTGTACCACATGGATCTGTACTCGGGCCGCTTTTATTCCTTCTGTATATAAATGAATTACCTCCTTTTTGCTGGTGATGCGTGTACTTTATTAATGGAAAAATAAATGATGACCTTAAACAGCAGCAATGACTCTATAAATGTGTTATGAGCCTGGTTATCAGCTAATAACCTTTTGGTTAATATTGATAAAACTAACTACGTTAAATATGTACTCTCCTTGTAATGCAAACTTAACATTGGGTAAATTTATAATAAATAGAAAAGAAATAAAACAATTTGTTAAATCAAAATTTTTAGGATTGATGTTTGATGAGCATCTATGTTGGAGAAATCATGTTGAAAATTTAATGCCTAAATTAAATACAGTTATTTACACACTTAGTTGTATGAGTAATATAGTAGATTCCAAGTTATTGTTAAATGTGTACTTCTCTTATTTTTAGTCTTTGCTTTCTTATTGCATAATTTTATGGGGCAACTCAGTGACAGCTAAGAACATAAAAAAAAGGAATTGCAGGGGTAAACCATATTAAAATACAGAGTGTCTTGTAAACAATTATTTATAATAAATTTTAATATTATCATTACCAAGTTTACATAGTTATTCAGTACTAGTTTTTATCAAAGAAATATAATTGGGAAATTTTCAAGACTAACGCTAATAAATTCCGCTATAACATACGAAACAAAAGTAATTTTCACTATCCTACAGCCTCACGTTATATAGGTCATTCGGAATAAAGTGAGCACTAAAGATTTAACCTTTGAAAAAAATCACTAGCCGTTGCTGCATATAATTCAACATTGACAACAGTTAGATTACTGCTTATACAGTTGGCATCGAATTATTGCACGTAGTTCCGTGTATTTTATATTTAAATACAACATTACTGAAAGAACGTCAAATGGAATCGACCTCTCCGTATTTAATATACTTTAAAATATTTATTTATGATAATATTGACATACTTACTGCCTGTATAAGTTTACTTAAACAGCGCCAGTAGAAAGTGATTTAATCCGGGCCGTTCAAATTCAAAAGTCGTTAGCAAAAGAGTCTAGCGATACGCGTACTGACGTAGTTAATTATTTCACCGACAGGTGGGATCAGAGTTAGGTTTTCGCCACTTAGCTTGGAAGCGTTCAATGACGGTACAAGAGGAGAGCGTTGTTGTGTTTCACCGTTGGGCAATAAATATGGGTTTCTGATAAAACTTATTCAAAAGTTTTAGAAGTGACAGTTTCCTCATTGGTAATATGTAAGTTGTTATGTGTTACGATCGCCAACATGAATATCTTGATTCAAAAACAGCAATTTTTTTTTTTTGTTTTGTGGCGGTTTTGAGTTATAAATTCGATTTTCATGTGTACATATTTACGAGATACGTAACGGCAATAGTGCGAGTCGTATAAATTAGAGTCGATGCACAGAAACCAGTATTAAAAGACGTTAACTCGCAGGTATTTATAACTAAGATTACTATTGGTTATACATTTTATTCAATACCCGTGTAAATATTGTTGATAACATTTTCAGCCCAGTGGAATGTAGATGTAAACATTGTACAAGCCTGTGTAAATTAAAGCACTTGCAATGTTTATGTTTACATACTGCAGAAAGATATAAACTGGCAGAAAATAGAAATTAATCAGGGCTTTTTTGAGTGCTCACTTTATTCCGAATCACCTATATCAAAATAGTATCAGTTACATGTCCTTTCAGATTTTAAACAAGTTACCTCAAGGGAAAAAATAAGTTATTTATTTCAAAAAACCTTTTACTCTA
The DNA here is from genome assembly GCA_003012365.1 of Medauroidea extradentata. Lineage (NCBI taxonomy): Eukaryota > Metazoa > Arthropoda > Insecta > Phasmatodea > Phasmatidae > Medauroidea > Medauroidea extradentata. The sequence continues at coordinate 11,583 of PNEQ01080654.1, forward strand.
TGAATTTTTAAATGATTGACTACATTGTATCTTGAGAATTTTGTTATAATGGAGGTTTGTATTTTCTTTTAGTTACAGTATTTACATTTTTTTCTTATAGTATTTACATGCAAAAATATGACTTTAACAAGCCATTACGCAAAAACTATGAAAGATAATACAATTTTATAAGAGCCAAATTTAGTCACATTTTGTGTCTAAAATAAGAAAAAAAATATCTGGTACAAATAAAAAAATGATGATGAAAATTGCAGTAGATGCACCCTTAATTGAAGGCTCATTAGAAATTCCCAGTGACGAACCGTTACCGGGCATGATCAACCCTTGTCTCCCATACTTACTTTTGGGTGATGAAGGATTTGCTTTACATAGGCATTTACTTCGTCCATACGGAGGAAACAACTTTAGTATGAAATAACAAATTTACAACTACAGACATTGCAGAGGGAGACGGTACGTGGAATGTTGCTTTGGTATTGTAAGCAAGAAGTGGCACATTTTCCACCTTCCATTGTACGTTGAAATAAACTTTGCAGTGGAAATTTTAAAAGCATGCACTATACTCCACAATTTTGTTCGTGAAAGAGATGGGATGCGCTATGAAAACACACTGACAGTGAATGGTTTCAGCGATTTACCATCACAGTGGTCCGTCCGAGGAGGAATGGCAGCAAATTATGTAAAAAATGACCTAGCAGAATACTTCATGTCAGAAGCTGGCAGTGTTCCTTGGCAGATGAACTGCATATAAAGTCACGAATATCTAATATACTTTAAGAATGAGGACATTTATTATGTTTTATTATTATTATTTTTTTTCATTTATAAACTAGATTACATTTATGTTAACTGGAATTGCCAATAAGTGATGTTCTCACATTTAAGTTACGTGCAAGGCTTGTTTTCTGATGTCAACTTTATTTTGGTAGATTTTTTAACGCTACATCAACTAAATATATACCTCTATAAATTACTGTAATGGAATTAACGACATCTATAATAACCAGGAGCATGAGAAACTACACTGTGCATTAATTTTAATTGTTACCACCAATGGGATGTAAAGGTTGCTTAAAAAAAATGGAATGCAAAGGCTGAGGAACTGGAGTGAACTGAGTAAACCAGCCAATACATTTCCTGTCTGTACCTATTGTGGAATGAACACACTCATTTATGGGAGGCCATTGGTCTACACCATTTGAAAGAGATACCAATATTGCACATTACAGTATTTTTATATCAATTTCATTTCTGTTTTTGTACTCATTTCTGTACTTAGGTACATAATTACATTACACTCTTAATTGATCAATATTATCTGGGAAGTAAATCACGAGTGACAGGAAGATAGTACACAGGATTTCCCAAGCCATGAATGGGAATATCATTTATGTTGCTTGAAAGTATTATCCATTATAAGAATACAAGAAGTATTCACAAAATTATATAGCGGAACCCCTATTTAATTAATACTGTCTAATAGTTCCTACTTGATCTCCAATAAGCAAATCTCAAACAATAAAATCTCACCTAGTTATCTGCACTAATGCTTACAGGTCTTTACCGAGGACACTGCCTCCAAATCATACTTTTGAAACGTAACTTTATTTAAGTTAAAATAAACTTTTTAAGAACTATACGTCAGGAGTGTGTGGTTCACAGGTTACCAACTAACTTAAAACAAAGTGAGGCAATGTAATAACTACATGGCTATACTCAGCCTAACGAAGTTCCATTTCGGGGGTCGTCTCTGGCCCCTCCAGCAGCCTCTTCCAGAAAAGTAAAGAGTAGAAGCTCAGAACAAACGACTACGTCCTTCCTCGATGAGGACGTCTCAAGAACAGCCCGGTCAACCAGGACACGCGCGTCATTAGCCGCTCCCGTGACCATCAGCACTACTGTGTCCAATCAGCGCAAGCTGTGCGTTCACGCCACTTCTTCCACGTGGCTCATGCCACCCGTGTGATGCTGTTGCTACAGTGCTACGTCAGCAATATCTAAACTTTAAATCACAGCCGAGAAACTCTCCCCTGCCTCCTGGTAGCATGCTAAGCAGTAAGCTGAAGAAAGAAACTTCACTGTAAAGAACGCCAGCCCAAGCACGTCCGATATCATGCCGCAGCAGATACCATCCCGACAGGCCTCCCACGCAACATACAACTGCAGCCAGGCAGCCCTGCCGAGAGCCGGCCCGCACAACACAACACAGCACGGCCAGGCACTGGGTTCAGCCTAATCCCAAAAGGGAATAACGTCACATTGCCTTAAGGGCCTAATACAACAATTCAAGAGAAATTCAACAAAAAAACCAAACTACCAACAATTTAATCCGGCCACAACCCCAAGAAAATACGTATCGTCCATCTGATGTGAGATAAAATAAATTAAAAATGTTAACCCAATAACTCTACACAAAGACGTAAAACATCAAATTATACAACATGTCCAAAAAAAAAACAGGACTCTCTTAAAAAAAAATAAACCTTGAAAAACTTCCACCGCAACAATTAATTTTAGCATAGCCATTCAGATCATTTATAGATACACTACAGTTCAATTTGTTATGTGTTGAAGATATAACGTTCGCTTCTAAAAACTTTAAACAGTGTACAGAGACTTGAGCTATTTTTTCCAATTCTGCCAGAGTTCAAAAGGTGGCTAAGGGAAAATCTGGTTTCAAGAAGAAATTGAAGGCTAGTTTTGGGAAACAGGATTTTGCAGTTTCATCTGACACTTCTTCATACCCTTTGGATGGAAGTGGTCAGGACAAGTTTCAACGGAGGTTTGTATTGTGCAGTTTAGAAGGCTGAATTAGCAGTTTTAACAATATCGTAAATATAGATTCCATGCCAGTATGACATACAGAAACAGACTTAACTTAAATGCTACTAGTCTGTTATTAAGAGAGAAAGTAAAAATGTTTTTCTACGGGTGGGCTTGAGTTTCCTTGAGAACAGACAACAGATGAGAGGGAAGCAGCAACATAACTCAAGGTCAGAGAAAACTGGAGTATTCTCAGTAAATCCTTTGGTACATTTTTCACATAAAGTAAGCTAGAGCGCTCTCACTGGGGATAGAAACCCAAGTTGTTTTTGTGTAAGGCATGTAGTTTGAACACTACACTACCATGCCTGACCTTATGTCATGGAATCACAATTCTACATTATTATTATGGTCATTATAGTTGATTTTATTTGAAAGAAACTGTAGTAGTTATTTGTTTACGTAGAATTTTTTGGGTGGAAAATCAGCATTAAGAGTAGTTATTTACCTTGGAGAAATTGTCGAATAAACATGGGGATTCTTTTTCTCGGAATCCAAGTTGTATATTGTTCATAATTTTTACATGGAATATACGGTGTGTCGATAGCATGTAGGTTTTTTGTGTTTTAAACATCAATTATAGCTAAGATAATAATAATGAATACTAAATTAATAAATTCAGAAAATAAATCTATGAATTTGTGTCAGTTTTATGCCCATGTCCCAAAAAAGAATTAGTAAAATTCTCTAGGTAGGTCATAGGAAGACATGTTGGGTACATCTTTTTCAACTTGATGTAATAGTAAATTGGTGTCAATTCTGAGGATTTTCTTTAATTAATTGGATTACATCAGCTTGATTGGTGCCAGGGACTTTGTGGGTACTAAGATTCTTGCTTACTCATCACCTTTAAAGAGAAGTAGTGTCGCAATTTTGAATATATAAGAGGGAAGTATTTTCACCATTTTGAATATACCTATACGAGGGAAGTAGTGTCATCATTTTGAATAAACAGTACCTATAAGAGCGAAGTATTGTCACCCTTTTGAATATATAAGAGGGAAGTGTTTTCACCATTTTGAATATACCTATAAGAGCAAGGTTTTGTCACCATTTTGAATATACCTATAAGTGGGAAATATTGTCACCATTTTGAATTTACAAGAGGATAGTAATGTTACCATTTTGAATATTCAACAGGGAAGTAATGTTGCCAAAGAATTTCGTATTTGCTACAGTACAAGTAAGTCACACTTGCTAAAAATCACACGACAGAAACAAAAAATGCATTTTACGAACTCTGAAATAACAAAACATTTATTAAACTACATACAAGATTTTCAGGAACCTTACCTAGGGTCTTTGTCGTCGTAACTGACTCAGATTTTGTGAAACATAGATTTGACAGAATTTCCGGGAACTATTAGACAGTATTAATTAAATAGGGGTTCCGCTATATAATTTTGTGAATACTTCTTGTATTCTTATAATGGATAATACTTTCAAGCAACATAAATGATATTCCCATTCATGGCTTGGGAAATCCTGTGTACTATCTTCCTGTTGCTTATTCTGTCACTCGTGATTTTACTTCCCAGATAATATTGTTGCTGTGGAAGTTTTTCAAGGTTTATTTTTTTTAAGAGAGTCCTGTTTTTTTTTTTGGACATGTTGTATAATTTGATGTTTTACGTCTTTGTGTAGAGTTATTGGGTTAACATTTTTAATTTATTTTATCTCACATCAGATGGACGATACGTATTTTCTTGGGGTTGTGGCCGGATTAAATTGTTGGTAGTTTGGTTTTTTTGTTAAATTTCTCTTGGATTGTTGTATTAGGCCCTTAAGGCAATGTGACGTTATTCCCTTTTGGGATTAGGCTGAACCCAGTGCCTGGCCGTGCTGTGTTGTGTTGTGCGGGCCGGCTCTCGGCAGGGCTGCCTAGCTGCAGTTGTATGTTGCGTGGGAGGCCTGTCGGGACGGTATCTGCAGCGGCATGATATCGGGCGTGCTTGGGCTGGCGTTCTTTACAGTGAAGTTTCTTTCTTCAGCTTACTGCTTAGCATGCTACCAGGAGGCAGGGGAGAGTTTCTCGGCTGTGATTTAAAGTTTAGATATTGCTGACGTAGCACTGTAGCAACAGCATCACACGGGTGGCATGAGCCACGTGGAAGAAGTGGCGTGAACGCACAGCGTGCGCTGATTGGACACAGTAGTGCTGATGGTCACGGGAGCGGCTATTGACGCGCGTGTCCTGGTTGACCGGGCTGTTCTTGAGACGTCCTCATAGAGGAAGGACGTAGTCGTTTGTTCCGAGCTTTTACTCTTTACTTTTCTGGAAGAGGCTGCTGGAGGGGCCAGAGACGACCCCCGAAATGGAACTTCGTTAGGCTGAGTATAGCCATGTAGTTATTACATTGCCTCACTTTGTTTTAAGTTAGTTGGTAACCTGTGAACCACACACTCCTGACGTATAGTTCTTAAAAAGTTTCTTTTAACTTAATTAGAGTTACGTTTCAAAAGTATGATTTGGAGGCAGTGTCCTCGGTAAAGACCTGTAAGCATTAGTGCAGATAACTAGGTGAGATTTTATTGTTTGAGATTTGCTTATTGGAGATCAAGTAATTTTAGGGTTGATTGATATGGTAATTAAGTGATTTTGCTAAAGAAGCTCACAATCTTGTTGACGTAGGTTTAGATGTTAAGTTTGTTGTTACCAAATGGGTTGAAAGTAGTTTTGTTGCTCATGAGAAGACTTTTTAAGTTATCTGTTTTTGTATATGCCGTAATACCGTTCGTAGTTGGACACGAGGCTTTAGTTTTGATTTGGTTTGTAAATTAAACTGTCAGTTATGGAAATTTGTAGAAAATCAGAAGCTGAGAATCAATATTGTAAAGGTGTTTATTTATTTTTTATTTTATTTATTTATTTTTTGTTGAAAAAATGTGTTGTGCGAACCGAAGAAGGTTACAGTTTATTTATTTACAATTTGTAGTATAAGCTCTACCTGATCTCTAGTCATAAGAGTATTAGCTTCTCTTTACATTTTGAAGATATCAGTAAATACAGTAGAACATGTTTAATTCGAAGCTGAGGGGACCTTTATATAATTTCGAATTATCCAAAAATTCGAATTAAAGAAAAAACTGTCCAGAAATGAAAACGCAACAAAAATTACTATGCAATATATATGTATTTACATGGTTAAAGGTATTGTACATGTACAACACTATATTTACAGTATGATTAAGGCTGTATGTACTACACAACATTCAACATAAGTATGTAACAGTACGTTCTAATTTACATTTTTGTAAAAAAGGTTGAAATTTTTGGCTGTTTTTTCGATTTGAGTCTTTCAGCTACTACAGAATCTTCAAGGGTATTGAGTGATTTAAAAACTGTATCACTTACGTTTTGCTTTGC
>PNEQ01080655.1:0-17751 GCA_003012365.1 Medauroidea extradentata
CGTATTGTTTGAACAATCATTTCACTAATCATTCTAATAAAATACAGATTTCTCTTGTCTAATTTCATACGTTCTATTTACACTCATTACATGTGCAAAGCTAATGCTAGTGTTGATCTATACGCTAGATACCCACACCCCCATTAATGTTAACGTACAGATCATTTCTGATTACGTTATACGTTACAAAAAAATTGTATTATGGACCCTATACCAACTTTTCAGCGTATTGGTTAAATAACACATATTGCAGTATTGCAGCATAAAATAAACTGATTCGCCCAAAGACAAATGTAAATTAAATTAAATTAAATTAAATTATAACACGTGGTACTAGCTTCCAAAGATATAAACATTTACTGTTTCAAGCAGTTTAAACAACAAACATAAGCAAATTTTACCGACTCTCGTAACATAGAGAAACTATATGTTACACCGAGACTGATGTCACATAGCGGTTACGGCGAACGCAGTTGGACGTCCTGATTCATCTCGGCTTGGTGATGATATCGAGCAGACAGCCAGATGACAGACGACTAACAGCCCTTGTGGGTAGCGTGACACTGACCTTTATTGCGTCGTGTTTGTCAACTTGTTACCTCTCCGGTGTGGGGGATTTCACTGCCGTGTTAAGTCGTGTTTAATATTATGCTTCCTTCGCCGAGTTTGCTATTCCAGACGGCCTACTTGCCGAGGCCTAGCTATCTTGTGTTTGAACCAGGGGGTACATCATGTTTCATAACACTATTTACGCCGATTGTTCTGATATTATTTTTAAATTCCTAGAAAGCATGTATCATAAAACTGTCAAATAGACGTGTTGAAAATCGTTGTTGCAATATAACGTAATATTTTCAAACAAAAAAAAAAGTAACCACCTAACTATCGACTTAAGAAATTCGCTTACTTTGATACAACGTAGAAACACCATATTTCAACTCATCTGTGTGGCGGTTTAGCGATATCTGATCATCGTCAGTAAGGTAACTCGGAGAAGACGCCAGTCATACAAGTTTTTACGTTTTCTTAATTATTATTTCAATTTTTAAGGGAAACTTGAAACTCATTACCGACCTACGCAAATGTCCTACGAAAATTGTATCAAATCGTAATATTTTTTCACATTTATCAAAACATTATGGCCCTAAAATTCCTTATGTTTTGCATCTTCTCCCGAATTACCTTATTAAAAATAATAATGTTTGCAACACAGCGTGGGTAAGAACCCGTTGCTTTAAGAGGGTTTGGTACATAATTCAATGATAACAGCATCAGTTTAAAATTGCGGGTTTCTCGGAGCCAATTTTCAAAAATAAAAAACCAGCAAACTTTTACACAAGGTTTTATCAACTTTTCAGCAAAAAATTTCCTCGTGTAACGTATTCCTGAATAACCATCTTTGAATCCAAAATTTGGTACGTTTAATTGCGGCGCAAGGGATCATGCTTGACAAATGCACAATTCTGGGTAAAAATTTGCTCCTAAATTGGCTAATACCATTATCTATGGTTGTCGTGTTGTAGTTTTTTGATTTTGACTTTCAAAAATTTGAAGATATAAAATTGCGTTCTTTGCATTCATTTGAAGGGTATGAGGAAAAACAATGGTAGCCCATAATTTTTAAATATTGTGGTTTTATGCAGGAAGACAAATGTAATCTCATATTAAACATTTTGATATAATAAATTAAGAACTATGACCACAAATGGCAGCACAGTACACTAATTATTCTATTACATCCCAAGCTTTCGTAGCTTATTACACCAATTAAATAGTCATATATTATTTATATTATTGAGTAGTATTTTATTTTCCATTAGTTGAATTCTATAGTAACTAAAATCATAATTTTTTTGTCAGATGGTACCTTACCTTTAAATGTGCATACACGTCACTGAAAATAACATTTGTAGAAGTCTTCCCAGCAAAATTATTTTGTAGTGACCACAGAATAATTTTGTGGTTGCCATGATATTTTAGTGGTGTTGTCAAAATGTTTTTGTGGTAACCACGAAATAGATTTTGCATGGTAAATACCCACAAAATATGTTGTAGCTGTCACAATTTTTTTTCCATGTAACTCAGTTGTGATACATAGTGGATTACTGCTGTTTCTCCCCGTGTTCTTCATTACTCTGCCACACAGTCTAAAGGGTTAGAGGAAGCTAACTTGTATTTACGTCCGAAGCACGGAAACACGGAAGGCGATAAGTAGAATGTAACACATCCGTTAAATACCTCATCGCCTCTATGCGCGAAGTACTAAAATAGCGCACAGTGTTTTCATAGGAATCATTTTTCAATGAGACTCCAAGCGAAGACCCTATTATTTTATTTGTGGAAAGTATGAGGTAAAGTCCAATACGAGCTTCTCGGATTTAGCTTTCCGATTATGGTTGATATTTTCTCCGCTACAGCGACGTGAAAAAATCGTTTTTAGCACTTTTGAGGAGCTTGGAAATCAGGTTTTTAATTAGCGGACGGCATTTTTAAAATCATAGGGACACAATTTGAAGTGTGGTTTTTTTTCGTAGATAAACACATTGGAAACATTAAAAATTGTTATACAAGAAAACATACTTTCCGTACCACGATACAGCACGTCTCATGCGCCAGGTCCATTAAGGCCATGATCTTTCATTTATTTCAAACTATTGCAAATAACTCAAATATTTTTAGACCAAATGCTTTGAAAAAATTTGAAACTGTGTACGGTTATACAATACACAATTTGGCCAGGACGGTTTTTAAAAATAATATATCGTTTACTAGAAAACAATTATTTTTCTTTATTTTGTTTTATTTCGACAACAAAATATTTGTTGTTTCAGGGGCAAAAATCTAAAAATTTTTTTGGTGAATTGCAACAGAAAAATGCAGATACAAACGATGTTATATATGTGTTAAGACTGCTAGAATGAATTTTTGATATATGAATTCATTTGCGTTAAAAATATATATTTTCGAAACCACTGCAAAACTAAATAGCGGGGCCTTAACTATTAAGTCCAGGAGTCCCATTTATGCTATTTTAGTAAGTTTATTTTTTAAATCTTGAAAGGGAGGAGATATCGCAAAACCGTTACAAAGAAATGTTGGAAATAGCTTGTGATATGTAGCCTAATTATTTTTTAACATACGTTTGTACAATTTTGGCTAATTATTGACTTTAAGAAAATTTAATTAAGTCTATAATTAACCAAAACTACAGAAACTAATTTTTTGAAATGTTAGGCTACATAGTGCAAAGAATTTTCAACATTTATGTTTAGCAGTTTTGCGATATCAGCTCCCTTTCGTGATTTAATAAGTTAAACTCGCAAGAACAGCCTTAATAAAATGTGTTAGTTTTTTAACGCTGATCAAGGGGTCTGTTGGTAGCGGACGGTAATCCCCAGTTGTTGGCGAGGTCTCGCAGATACACAGCACTCTGGGAAGAGAGCAACACATATCGACGGGACTGCAGCACACCCAAGGGCACATCCCTCTGGCTGCGAGCCACAGGGGAGTCGACACTGGCGGCGATATGCAAGGTTCCTCATCTCTTATTTGCGAGCCCGGCCAGGAAGCTCGCCACCAGTTGCAGACCTGCCTCAAACACCCGAGAAACACACGCTTCCGCAGCAAAACACCCGTTGCAGATAAAGTTTATGCAGCGCACGTACAACTGTAACATTAAGAGGCAATCTGAACTACATTACTTATTTTGATGCAGTTTATGTCGTTAAGAAAATATCTGAAATATTGACGTCTACATATATTTTACGAATAAATATTGCTAACTGCTTCCCGATTAATATTGGCACGAAGAGACAAAATACACATATACATATATAATTTTATATGTAAACACATATGTGTGTATATATATATATATATATATATATATATATATATATATATATATAACATTTCTTTACTTATACATCAAAAATATATTTCTTAATTTTTAAGACTATGAATTTAATAAACTTAACTTTTTGGGGAAAGGGTTAAAGTTTGGCTAATATGCTCTAAGCTATTGTGGTGGTACTTATGTCCCAAACTACTACAGAAAAACTGTTTTCATACTCTCTCTTCAAACTACCACGGCATCACGTGCGGTAGAGAGAGAACTCTCATCTCAATGTATTTCATGGGTACGAAGGTGTGCAAGAGCATGGAAATTCAATAAAATCAGATTTCATGTGAATGGCACATTTACTTAGACGCAAAGTCACTTGGCATTACAAACAAGCAAAACAAAAAAAAAAATGCTCCACCGGTGGGCTACTAAGATTAATTATTACAACTTAGGCCATTTGCAAGAGTTACAAATATAAGAGTTCCTTCAGGCCCGCGTACATCACGCCCAAAACGCCTCGGTAAACTCGTACCAAAATTACTGCGCCACTCAAATAATTACCGTGACTTCCAGCAAGCGGTGAACTGATAGAAATAAAACGAAAATAGACACACGGCCCTCGCTGTCACGTACTTCACCCAGCCACGTGGGTGAACCCCTTATCTCGCGAGCGCAGTCGCGACAAGTTTTCATCTCACGGCTGGTCAAGCAGAACTGTGGAGAGCCCAGGGCACGCGCGGCTCACCAGGGGTGCCATAGCCTCCAACCCAGCGCACATATCCCTTCGGAACTCTTTTAATTACTATGCCGTACACAGGCTGCACAGAACTCTCAATTCAAAATGCACGACTCCTGGCAATGCATACTTAATACATAAATTTCTAGATTACGTTAAAAAGAACATGTTGACATAAAATTATACAATATAGTAAAGGCATCACTGGCGGAGTGATACATTGCAACCATCGCCGGAAACTTAACAACGGGCGATTCCCAGAATTCAAGGTCCTTTGTCCAACCTCACGTGCTCCTCAGGCGTCAACCTGTTACACGTCTGAGGCCATCTACAGAGATCAAACTTATACAAAACTGAAAATGTGAAATACGCCCTATGGCCTTTAAATTACATAAAAAAGGTATTTACATAAAATTCCTTAAATATATAGTTGAACAAAATGAGACTCTATACGACAAAATCGACTGATCAATATAAATAAATAATTATGAAAATTAAGCTAACACTAGCCCTATGTAGCCCACCGCAATAATTATAAGTTACGAATGAATTTGTTTTAAAATTGATAGCTTCTAGCTTCAGGATGGCATTCCATAACCTCGCAGGACTAAAGTTCATCCACAGATTTTGATGTTAGAAATAACCTATAGCTAAATAATGAATAAAGAAACTATTTAATTAAAATAATAAAATCTCAGCGAACAAACGATGAACTTAAATTAAGAAAGCCGGACAGACTTATCCCTTTGACCGGGAAACTTATGAAATGTGGGACTTCACTTCACACAATATTAAATTAAACCAAAGTGTCTTGTTGCTGCCTTAGTTAGTTGGGGGCTCTTACGTATGTGCCGGCATTGTAGTCGGTGTTAGACTACACTGGGGTCAAGCAAACTACATCAAAATTGAAAAGAAAAAGAAGGAAAACATGGCTGGTGAGGCCAGGTGACTTTACACTATGAAAGTTCTAAATTCTATATCAGTTTGACTAATTTATGAAAGTTAATTTTGCATATTTTATTATTTTGAGATTCTTTTCCCCCACAGTTTGTCCATTCGATAATTTAACTGTGGTGCGTGCACAAAACATTAAACATGCTCTATAATGTAATAACACATGCATATGTTGTTTGAATTTTGCTGCACCAAGTAAATACCCATAACACAAAGTAGTTAATAACACTATTATTGACAATCAAATGTTTAAAAATCCGATTATATCTAGATCAAAATTTTATGTTACAAATTAATTGAGTGAATGTATGATCCAAATTAAGAAACTATAACCTGTGTGCTACATGTGTCGTACTATGAATATAGTTACCTGAATTAAACTATTTCTTAACTAAAAATAATACCTTCAAAATGTATGTAAAATCCCGATGTATGCTATAAAAGAATCCTTTAAGAAGTTAATTTTGAAGAATTATTCGCAAAAAACCAATTCAAATTTTAGAGCAGCTTTCTTCAAGCACCTATCTGAAAAGACTGTGTAGACAAAAATTAGTTTATCCCTCAAATAGGTCTGAAATCCAAGAGTGGAAACTTATCGTAAATACAAATAGTAAATTACAACTTATTTCCGCTGCTTAGGCCAACAAATCAATCAAATTGTAGCCTACACTCAGAGAAGTTAACTTGACTACCTTCACGTAGGGCCTACGTCAACTATCATTTTTATACTTTTTTGTCTGTGTGAAAGTACTACTGTGTTCAAATCTACTACAATATTAGAGATATTTTAAAATAAGTCTTTACAATTAGCGTCTAATTCTTAGATATTGATTGTTTTTAAATTGTTCTGTGAGTAGTTGTTCCTGTAATTACTGATACTCTTTCGACTACTAATGCTACTATTAATGTCGGGAGAAATGCTAGTGTTATTAACAGTGTCACCATCTTGAATTTTTGTCTTTTGTTTCATAACTTTTCTTCTGGGTAAAATTTTGGGGCTTCAACCTAACTACGGAATAGAATACATACCGACAGAATTTTAAACACCATAAATTGATTTCCGTTACTGTAGTTACAGATCGAATTGCAGTTAAGAAAGTAATAAGAATTTTCCAACTGCATTTCGATCTGTAACAACAGTAACGACAAATACATATATACGGCGTATAAAATTCTATCAGTTGAGCAGCATTCCATTGATAGGTTAAGGTTCAAAAAAATTACCCAGAAGTATAGTAATGACACAAATACAAAAATTCAAGATGGAGACTATACTCTCTCTTAACATACGGACACCACTACCATCTCCACCACACACAATACCACTGCCATTACCACCATTGCGGTAAGAGTAACAAACAATACTTGTTGGTAAATTTAAGTTTCTCTGATTTTAGCCTACTTTCATCTAGGAACGATAGGCCAGTAACATCGCCCGGCAAAATTTCCACGTGTGAAAATCAGGGGACGACCCCGCCGGGGATCGTGTCCGGATCACCTTGATGGGAGGCGAGTGGTCTGACCACTCGGCCACCGCGGCGCTTCTTTTGTACTGGTAGCTTACAGTGTTTGTACAATAATAATTCAAGTAATTAGTTAGGTTTTTTTTCTTCACGAAAAGTTTATTTTGTGGCAGCTACAAAATATTTTGTACGTATTTACTCAGCAAAATTAATTTTGTAGTCGCCAAGAAAATATTTTGCTATCACCACTAAAATGTTGTGGTCACCACTGCATTATTTTGTAATTACTACAAAATTGTTTTGCAGGGAAGACTTCCTAAAAAATTTTTCTTTCTGTGTTTTTTATTTAACGACCAACTTAACGAAAACACGAAGAATTTAAACATATTAAACAGGTTACATAACAAGCAAGTTTTAATTGCGTTTGTTGGTACAACTGCTTTGTTGTTGGAATACTTAAGTTAACGGTTCCTTTTTTTTTTTTTTTAATTATATGTTGTCTACGTTCGTGCAGGTTTGTATGTACTATTGAGATTCCTGCTAAGGATGTCGTAGTTACTGATGTGCAGAATTACTTTTATTCGTGTAAATAACTGCAAATTAAATGTAGGCTATATGTCCGCATCAAATACGGAGAACAAATAACTGCCGGTAGCAACTGTCATTTGCTTGATAACGTTTTCAATTTTCTTTGTAAATAAAGTTACTGTGAAATGAACTCGTTATACAATTTTTTCGCATCAAATTTAAGCATAATTAATCCACATCATGATTCGAAACATGCTCTAACGGTATTTGACGTTTAGTCGATGGCCCGGGTGAACGTTTACTTGAGCGAATGTACTGAGACACTTTCTCTGCGGTTTAGTAAAGCCTCTCCTATCATCCTGCAGTCCTCTGCCTTCGCGTGGTGCACTCTGTTTCAATTAACAAGGCTCTGGCAATTTAATTCAAGATACTTTTGAGTAAGGTGCAAAGCAGTAACAGCAGAATCAATGCACACAGCAATGTAAGTAATTCAACACCCACACAAATAGGATAAATTATTCAAACTCTTGAGGAAATCACAATGGTGGACTAGTGACTGTCAGCATGTTTATCGTACAAAATGACAAGCTGTGTTTGTTTCCTGGTGATATTGGTTTATTAAGGGCGCGGTCTACCGCAATTTTTATCGTCATTTTATTTTTTTATTTGTACAAGATATTTTTCTTCTTATTTTAGACACAAAATGTGACTAAATTTGGCTCTAATGAAATTTTTTTTATCTCTCATAGTTTTTCGCGTAATAGCTTGTTAAAGTCATATTTTTCATGTTCCCGTTTTAACGACTACACTAAAACAAACTGATATACCAAACTCAAAAAAATCGCAGTGGATAGAGACATTGCCGGCTACAATGTCATGCTCATAAAAATAAAGAATAAAAATTATTTGCATTTAAAAAAAAATTAATTTTTAAAATTTTTATTTTCTCTTTCAGCATTTATTAAAAAATTCAAATAATTTTTATTCTTTATCCGATTGATTTTGAACTGTGCGCCCTGAATCTACAATAAAGTTTACACAGTTGTAGCAGACCTATTTCAATTTACTACAATATGTACAATACGTTTCATATAATTTCTTTGCCAAAGTAAATTAAGACGTTTAGTTCTCCGTAGTTAATTATCAGCTATAAGCCAACATAATAATAAAAGTATTCAACGTATTAAGCTTTTATGACTTGGCCAAGTTAGTCTGATACGGTATGCAGAGTTGAACAATCTCACACACTAAAAGAAACATATAGGTAATATTTAACGACTTCTCTAAGTTACGTTTTTAGTTTGTTTTAACAGGCAGGTTTATGTAAATTCAGTTAAAATTTCTTTTGAATTTTTCTTACCATAACTTAACGACAATTTAACTATTAAAGCTGTAGTTATGTAGAACATAACTATAGCTTGTTATTAATAGCCAAGAATAATTTATGTTTCTGTATTATTCTTTCTTAACGTTTATTGTTTGAACATTAAGAATACTCACTTATTATAATCTACCAAAACAGCAAGTCAAACTAATGAATAAAGATTCGGTTAAGAGAAAAACGTATGGTGTTAATACCATCACTGTCTACTATATGAGAGACTGTGCCACATGAAACACAAGTACATTTAATAACGATACAGGTACATAACATTTCAAAAATGATGTACGCAGTGAACTATAGCAACTAAGAAAATTAGTAGCGTAAACGTTAAACGTCATATGTTTAGGAACGTCATCTTATAAACACCCTAATGCTATTAATAGTATAAAGTTTTTTTAAGTGTTGGCCGTAGAGTGATGAGAAAAGCAACTGTCAGCTTAACAGTAAACCTTTCGTATTTATAATCAAATAGAAATTTCTTAGACGTGTAAACAAGGTGTTTAGAAAACAAATCCGACTTTTTCATCTTTTTTTTTTTTGCAAATGAAGAACATACGTAGTTTCTGCACGATGCTAAGTCAAGCAAGCCTCCAGCATCGTGGATGGAACACGTTCATATGTGTCGGTTTTAAGGTTGAAACCAGGCATTAATATGGCAGCCAGGGGGAACTTATTTGCGCGTGGTTTGTTTGTGTGTGTGAAGCAAAAGTCTATAAGGCGTTACTAGCGACACGGCTGGCACATGTATTGTGGTATCACCTCTAAGCTTAAAACCGTAAAGCCGTCACTGTAGCAAAGTCCAGTGTAGCTATAAACACAACAGTTGTTTTGACATACGCCATTCCGGGCGAATGTTGCCGTATTGAAAAAAATACCCACAATAAAAAAACAAAGGAAGAAAAACCAAAAACAAACATATAATTCCTTAAAGGAATTGGCTATTACTACATTATTGTCAGGAATTACCTGTATGTTTTATGTCTGGCCAGTGCTGTAAGTGCCGGAATTGGTACAGAATATACTCACGAGCAAGGTAACATTGGTACAGGATTAAATTTTCTTGCACGAGCAAGGTACCGCCATTTCCTGGTACCAGGTCACCAACAGAAGGAAAGCAGAAGGTATACTATACTGGGCTGAATCAACGAGAGGGTATACGGCGTATACCCGCGTATATCCCCGACTACAGCACTGTGTCTGACATTATCTTACTGGTTTTTCTTCCCTGTTTTTCTTTTTTTTTGTTTTATTGTGAGTTTTTCTGCAATACGGCAACATTCGCCTGAAATGACGTATGTAAAATAACTATTGTGTTTATGATACGAACCCATTGCAGGAATCGTTCAATGGTCACTCCAGTGCAGTTCTAGATCTAAATTACAAACAAATCCGGTAAATAAATCTTCTTAAATAACTGTCTGGAAAAGCCGAATTTATTCAAGTTTGAGCGCTTTAAGGGCGCAGTCTACCGCAATTTTCATCGCCATTTTTTTTTAATTTTTTATTTGTACCAGATATTTCTTTTCTTATTCCGGACACAAAATGTGACTAGACGTGGCTCTTATGAAATATTTTTATATCTCTCATAGTTTTCGCGTAATGGCTTGTTAAAGTCATATATTGCATGTTTCCGTTTTAACGACTACACTAAAACCAACTGATATATAAAACTAAAAAAAAAAAAAAAAAATCACATTGGATAAAGACATTGCAGGCTACAATGACATGCTCATGAAATTTAAGAATAAAAATTATTTGAATTTTAAAAAAATGCGGAAACTAAAAATAAAAATATTAAAAATTCAATATATTATTTTTAATTAATTTTATAAGCAGGTCATTGTAGCCTGCAATGTCTTTAACGACTGTGATTTTTTTAAGTTTGTTTTATCAGTTAGTTTTAGTGTAGTCGTTAAAACGGAAACATGCAAAATATAACTTTAGCAAGCCAATACGCGAAAACTATGAGAGGTAAAAAAATTTCATTAGAGCCAAATTTAGTCACATTTTGTGCCTAAAATAAGTAAAAAAATATCTGGTACAAATAAAAAATTAAATAATGATGATGAAAATTGCGGTAGCCGCGCCCTTAAAATAATGCTTTCGATGTGCGTGTGTCTAAAAAGTAATTTTCTCAAGTAGTGTGAATTGTGTTTTATTTTCGTAGGTAAGCATCGTGGACGCACGTTTACTGGTCTCTGAGAGAAAAAAAAAACGTAATTCCGAACACGCTGCACGCACTTCGAGCGCCAGCTAGCGGCCGCATGAAGATACCACTGTACCCGTGGTTTACACATTTTTGGTTTTTAAGTCGTAATATTGGTTTTAGAGTTTAAATAAATGATGTTTTCAGGTAAAACCAGTTTTATGTAAATATTCTTTAACAAATTGCGCTAAGTTTTGTTTACGCGTTAAATTTAACATTTAAATAGTAAGAGAACTCAGTGTAAATCAATTTTTTTCTCTCTGTTAACGAATCACATTTAACAAGAATTGAAAATTTTGCGCAAAAATGTTAAATAACATATGCACAGAATTGGTTCTATCTGAACACATTTACTCTGAAAGAAATATTACGACTTAAACGCCAATCATTTCGTGAAATCTTAAATAACGTCGACAAACCGACTACAGGAAAAAAAATTTGAGGGGGTTTTACTGTAAGAATTGTCACCGTGCAGTGTTGTCGGGGACCCAGGGCATAGAGAGGTATGTGTCAGTCGGTCGGCTAGATGAAGCAACCCCTGAAAGCCCTCGCTGAAAGGCTGCAGGAAGAGACTGAAAGGAAGGAAGAAGGAGGTAGTAGTGAGGCGGTAGTAAAGGAGCGTATGGAAGGAGGGGGGGGGGACGGGACAACCGAGGACGAGCCACTGAGTTACGGCACGCCAGAGAGCACACACGGCCAATCCCCGAGGACTCGACTCAATTACTGCCGTTCAACCGGAATAGCCGCCCCCCAGACTGTTGGCGCCCCCCTTCCCGGCGTCGTGACGCTGCCGGCCGGCCGCCGAGGATAAATAACGCCGTCTCTTCTATTCCGCGGAATATAAACGAGGCAACGGCAAGTAATGAGGGCGACCTACCCCCGGCCGCGTCAAGCGCCATATCTTCCCGCGTGCGCGGCGTGCTACCCTCGCTTTTCATTTGTCTTGCGACATAGGACCTTCCGGAACTTACCCTTTCCCCGAGAACGTCTCCGTGACACCCCACGTGCTAGTATTTTTCACAAATGCTCGTTGTGCTGCCCTGGAACGATATTTTTAATGTCCGACAGTGACATCAAGCCATTAAAAAAAAGTAACCTCAACTTTATACGGTAAATCATGCGCTGCCTTTCCGTACACTATAACATTAAAATTCTCCACGTGTAACAATATTTTACCTTATACCGTTGTCCGTTCTCCCTCTCCATTATTCAAATATGGAACCGTTTCCCCAGAAAGAAAAATAACAAGTACTCTGCTTGTCTATCACGTAGTGTAAGACACTTTGCTGCGAGTCTCTATGGCGGATACTACTAACAAACGACAACTGAACTGAATTATTCAGTAAAATCAAATTAGAAGAATAAGTTGCCAGGGTAAAATATATATATTATGTAACCAGTTACAATAACAGTCCTGTGGCAAGCATACTCATTTTATTATGAAAATTTGAAACCTTTTACTTACCAGTTATAACAGGTCGTCGTACCAGCTAGCAAAATCTCTCAGCTATTTCTGTCTAGTTTTGTCACTTTCTTCACTTTCTTACACCCTCGAAACTCTTCCAAACTGCTCTTATGTTCACTGCTTCACCCTTCGACTTATCGATTCATCTCATCTTGATAGCCCCGTGGGTACCTTTTCGTAACTTCCCAATCGAACATCTGCTTCAGAATTCTCAAGGTTTTCCTTCCCAGTATCCGCAATATCCCAGACTTCAAGTGCCTGTGCACTTTCTCTTAGTCGCTCCTGCCTGAAGCTTGTTCTCCGTGAAGACATTCCCAACATTCTACAATAGGCCTGACCTATGTACTGGATTCGGCAGGGTTTATACTGTACAGCTAAGTGGCAGGCATTATGTAGTTGGACAAACAAAATTTGTTGACGCAACGAGATAATTTGTTTGTATAAGGTTAAATAAATATGTTTTGCTGCTGAAACAGAATTGCTTTGTTGTTAAGGTGAGATGGCTTTACGGCTATTTAACAACAAGGTCTTAAGAGTCGAAGAGGATGAAGTGAGGTGAAGGGACAACACAACATTCATGCCCGAGACAGGATTCCAACCCAGGACTTCTTGCACTGTAGACTGGTGCCTAAATTACTACACTACGGAGGCCGGCTTGCTTTGTTAGTAATACATCATAATTGATAGGTGATACGTGTTTCTTGCCCAAGTGCAATATTTGACAAGTTCAACTAAATATATGTTTGTCTGTGCATTGATTTTTTAACCCATTGGCAGCACCGAAAATCTAACCCGGGACGTCTCGCTTTGAGGATCGTACATTAGCATCCACGCTGAAAGAAAAATATTGTTTTAGGTACAATACTTCTGTTCGAATAAGGAAAACATTCAAGATTGGTTGTTTGTACTATCTGGATTCATCCTACAACAGTTAGTTCTTTATAAGTAACAATCTGGTTTGTAGGAGGAGGCGAAAAACATATTTATTTTATAGAACATACAGTTACTTCCACAGGACATATTGTTGTAGGAATAGTCCAGATAATACCGGCAACCAACCTGAACCGTTGTCCCTATTTTAGCATAAGTATGGTACCTACAACAATACATTTTTTTTAGTGTACGACAAAAAAAAAAGAATTTCGGTGAATGACACATCCTAATAGGTATATATATATACCTTTTAAAATGCGTGACAGTTACACAGAAATAGTTCCAAATATTACGTCATTATTATAACTATTTTTGTAGAAATTGTTTTATCGGGATGGTTCGTGTTAGAATGAAGCATCATTACATACACTGACAAATAATTTTATAACGCTGGTTATCATCTCCAAGGGTTTTGATTATAAACTACGGCGTGTGTAATTATAAATGTTTGCTTAGCGCAACAAAATGTATATTTGTGTACTTCCAAACGACTTGTTACATTTATGCCAACCAAATATGTTTTACTTCAGGAGTAAATACTTTGACAAATAAACTAGGCCTACATCTTTTGTTGGCTCAACAAAACCAGGTGCGTTTTTTTAAATATTTGGTTCTGGTAAAAATATTTTGTTAGCAAAGTAAATATTTATCTGAGCGCTTTGCTCAGTGGCTATAGCTCCTGGTTGATGGGCTGAAGGTCCCGAGTTCAACTTTCGGCCAGGGTTGTGACATGTAACACAACCTCCCCGGGTCCAGGATTGGGTGTTGTGTTCGTCCCCTCACCACCACCAATGCGGAAGGCAATGGCGAACCAACTCAATATCACACTCACGGTCTACCGCAATTTTCATCTCCATGTTTTTATTATTATATTTGTACCAGTTATTTTTTTTTTCTTGTTTTAGACACAAAATGTAACAAAATTATTCTCTAGTAAAAATTTTTTACATCGCAATGTTTTTACGTAATGGCTCGTTAAAGCCAAAATTTGCACGTTTCCGTTTTAAGGACGACAATAAAACCAACTCACTTATCAAAACTGAAAAAATTCACAGTGAATAACTGTGTTGTAGGCTACAAATTCAACTATGTTAAACAACAAAATAAAATATTTCTGTATTTAAAAAAAATTGTAATTTACGTTTTAAATTTCAGCATATTTGCTTAAATACACAAATTATTATTCATTGTTTTTATGTTCATGACATTGTAGCTTGCGACGTCTTTATTCGCAGTGAATTTGTTCAGTTTGGTATGTCTGTTGGTTTTAGGTATAGTCCTTAAAACGCAAATATGCAAATTTTGACTTTAATACGCCACTGCGTGAAAACTATAGGGGCTAATAGACAAAAAATTTCGTAATAGCCAAATTTAGTCACATTTTGTCTAAAATAAGAAATATATATATATATATATATATATATATCTGGTACTATTGAAAAATAAAAATATGGTGATGAAAATTGCTGTATACAGCGCCCTTAAAAGCCTCGGGTGTTACCCTCGATGCCGTTCAATTCCAAATAAAATAAATTGTGTAAAATAAGTAACTATTTCATTCGAAATATTCACACTAAAAATTTGGTAAAAATTTATTCCAATGTACATTTATTTGTTTTTGAAGTCTAAGGGTACACGTGGATTATGGAAAGCTGTTAGTTGGTAGCCGTGTTTCACGCCAAGGCATGCTCACAGGCGTGAGAACCGCTTGCTATTAACGCCTTCACTTAGTAGAGGGGTCAGACGTCTCGCCTCCCACAGGGTTCGTTCCCCGGCGGGTTAGATCTTGGACTTTTTCGCATGTGGGAAACATGGTGGACGTTAGCCGCCGGGTTTTCTCGGGATCTCCCGTTTCCCCCGACCCTATCATCTAGGCGTCTCTCTATTGTAGGGCCTCATTCAACGTCTTTCTTCATGGCAGGCGTGTGCCTACGGGCGCCTAGTAATATGTCTGTATTCGGTGTTAGATACCCTGGTACTCGGGTATCCTCCTCACACGATATTATTGTATCACTTACATGACTCTCTGATGGATTTTATAATTTGAAATTATTTTCCTCGTGCACATGTACCTGAGGCGATAGCGTTCGGCTAATTTCAGTTTTAGCGATGCTGTCTGTGCAAGTCGATGTGTATTTCTAGAACATAGCTGACCAGCTGGATTTGCAAGCAGTATCGGTTGCAGAATGTTGACTTGGAACCTGAGGAAAGAATTCGCGGCTCCGCTGTATGAACACTAGTTTTTGTTCTTGCTTCAGAAGACTGGCTGGAAAAATTCCGTGTTCTCCGAATGGTTCCGTGACATTTTCGAGACTGGCTACCCAATAAATTGTTTTGCGTGTGGTGGAAAGTTGAATAGCTGTGATAAACTTACCATCAACTTGCCTTTGACTGTGTTGTTGTGTTTAATTGTATATGAAGCATCAATTATGCTTTTCATGTTTCTACAATTTCCTGTGATACTAACGTAACAACGGAAGGCATCAATTTTCATTTGAATGTACAAAGCGAACGTTAGGTTGTAATACCTGTATTGCTAAAAATTACGACTACATCGATATAGGCCCTATATGTGAATTATTTGTTCCAGTTCATACAAGAGTTATACCAGAACTTCACAAAACACTTAAATAAAAATTTTCAAAATTAAAGTAACACAAAAAATAATGCCTGAAAACGGCTGTGAACCGTGTAAATTAGTTGAGCATAAAATTTAGCTCGTGTGTTCCGGAGGCTTAGTTATATTATATTAACCGTATAACCGTATTTTTATTACGTAAAATTTTATGTCTTGTATTTAAAGGAATACTTGTCATTAGGTAAAGTATAAATAAGGTTATCAGGCTTGTCTTTAGATTAGTTACTAGCGTTTATATTATCAATTAAGAATTTAGATTTAGATGTTGTGATATATTTTATAATACTCTATTAAATGTGGTCATATGTTGGGCGGCCAGTCTGTGTTATACAGTTATAATGTAATATTTGCTGAGGGTTGGGTATAGATGTTTGCCCGCGGAAGGTGATAATAGCAATGAGACTCGACAAAAGAACGTCTGGCTTGGCCGACTAGCTTCATACAACTTCTACGTGAACTCTTCAAGTATAATTACGCACAACCCTAATTTTAAGTAATAACTCACAGATGTAGAAAATGACATGAAATTTAATATCACAATTCTCTCAGGGAAGGTTCGATGGATACGAAACAAGTTTTGCAATGCTTATCTATTGAATTTGCATGGTGAGTAGCGACGTATAATGAACAAGAAAATGACTATGAGAAAGTACAATACAACCAATGAAATTATCATTGAGCAGTACAGAAATGAGAAATAACTGCGAAAAAACATGGGAAAAAATACAAATAAAGTATCAAATAATACCGCTACTGAAGCCTTCTACCCACTAACTACCGTAGACATTTTGGTACAGAGTCAGACTTCAGCACAGTCCAATCAAGCGTTAGTACACCGTTAAAGTGAGTCTTTCCATGTAACTAAAACGGTGCCGGCTGACCCTGCCTCAGTACTAAACTGGCAACGATACCAATATCTCATTTTGTAGGCCTCCGACGTGGACCACAACCTCCAGGATTGTGAGCCAGATCTCGTCTCACTGTCCTCTCTCTGTGGCAGTAATCATCGGCGTCCCTGGGCAGCGTCACGGCCTCGAGTGACGCCAAGGAACACATCCATCTCCTCCGGCGACCCACAAAGAACTCCCCCTTACATAGCTAGCTAAACTCTCTTACATATACAGGCTTCGCACTCCTCTATGACACATACACTTCTTATACCACAGAATACTACACACACATCCTTCCCAGCACTTAAAGTCTATACATAAAATATCATACGTAAATATACATAAACATTAATTCAGCTCCTGCAACTAGCAAATAAACAACAAATACATAGTTTCAAAGCATTAGGGTCTGCAATAAATAAATGCCAAATGTGTATATTACAATATAAGTAACAGTTATTTATTTTAGTTTTTATTACAGTTTTGTATGTTTTTGATTTATTTTTCAAATGATGGTGTTATTAAACACATATTTGTTGTAAACCGGTCCAGAGCTGAACATTACGTGTGTTAATAAGTAAATCTATAAAATAAAAATGAAAATATGTTGGTAAGCACATAACTCAACAACGCCTGAACCAATTTGGCCATTTTTTTTTTTTTTTTTTTTTTTTTTTTTTTTTTTTTTTTTTTTTTTTTTTTTTTTTTTT
>PNEQ01080661.1:0-83377 GCA_003012365.1 Medauroidea extradentata
TTTTCTTTATACAATAAATATATCTTACACATGCGTTTTGGAGCTTTTGAATTCTGTACTGTTGCGTTTTATCCAAGCAAACAAACAACCCAGCGCAATAATTAAAAAGTGAAAGTACAAGGGAGTCACAGATTTTTAACTTAAGATGTTTTGGCAAGATCTTTTTGAATTTGTATAAGTGTCTGAGCCTGTAGTAGCCTGCGAAATTTATATACCTATATTCATTATACTACAGGTTACAAAAATCAATGCTAAAAGTTTGTCACAGGGAAAATTTCTGCCGCTTCAACGCTGGAATCGGTAAATGCTGTGAACTGACCAATCACAGAGCTTTCCAGAATTTTTGGTCGCATAAAGTTGATAATTTAAAACACGAAATTGGTTTACTTTCACTTTGGAATCAAGTTAAAGGACTTCTGTTATTACCAAGCCTATTTACAAATTTAATTGTACTACAGTTTATTATATTTATTGTCCCTTAGTGATAGCAGCTAAACTAGCGGCGGAAATTTTCCCTGTGCCAAACTCTCCCATAAGAAAACACATTTTTCTTTCTGACCTGTAGTAGAATTAACCTTATCGTAATGCAGCTGAAAACTCTTAATATGTGTTTTTATCATTAGACTTTGCGATAGCCTTCAATACATAGCCTCTTATGAAGTGGTACGCAATGCGGCCAGTAAAACTTATAGTAAGTACAGTAGTATTGATTTCGGTAAACTGAAAACATAACGTCCAGGCCAAGACAGCTGTATGCCGAGTATCAATAACAATAAGGCGAAATTTGCTTGGTTTTGCGTGGAAAACAGAACAGTTGTACTTGGAATATAATCCTTAAAAGACTTTGTAGATATCTTTCGAGCAGGGCCGTGCCCACTGCCCTGGAAGTACGGGGAGGGGGGCGTAGGGGCCATGAACCCTCCCGTGACTGCTCCAAAAATATAAAACAAAATAAGTGTCAAGTAAAATATGGAAAATGGCATTAATCTTCCGTCTTCCCGTGGGCACGACCCTAGCTTTGGGCGATTATGAAGTATTTGTAAGTGAACTATATAAGTTTAATCGTTACATGGAGGTTCATGTCAGCAATAATTTACACATTAATATGTCCGATTTTCAGTGAGACGCTACAACGACTTTAAAATGTTTCCTAAATCACTATCCAACCGAAAAAGTAGTGCATTAGTTAGCGCGTAGGACATTGATTGAAATTTGTAGGGAACTCGAAATCAATACATAAAAACCAAAAGGAAATAGATGTTCTTACAGCCTGAAACTTTTATTTAGAAACGTGAATGGATTTAGAAAGGTAAAATTTTGACTACATCAGTAGTTTTGTAATATTTAGTTCGTGGATTGTTACGAAAGTTTGAAAATATTAACTACTCACAGGTAAAATGGAAACAAACATAACTAATCAATATTAAATTAGTAAATTATACATAGTATCACGGCCTGAGCTAGATACATATTTCTTTTGAATCAGCTAATCAAGAGGCAGGTATTAAAAGAACTACTATTCACAGTTAAAAGTTGAAAAGAAAACGGCGAAAAGAGCTGTAAAATTATAGTCAGAACGTGTTATCTCGGATCAAGGTCGTAAACTCGCAAGACAACACGTTTACATTTATACGGGCAATCAATTATAAGACTGGATTAATAATAATAATAGAAAAAGAATCTTCTGCTGAAAGAGGAACGAAGAATACAAGGTCTGGCATTCTGTGTGAGAGGCAATAATATTCAGGATAAGTAGTAAACGCCCTTTTAATGTTCTCCACATATTAAGCAGCTGTTGTAAAGAAAATATTCTTGCCCACATGTCCGCTGTAGTAAAAGTTCCCTGTAACAAGTGGGAAGAAAAAGAGAAAGACAATTTACTAACGTTCATATTCAACTTTATTTCCCGTTAGAAAAATTTGTGATAGAGACACTGTAAGGAATGTATTAAAGATTATTGATATCTTAATATTAACAGGAGTACGAGCTATTACACAGCACCAGTGACCGCCATTTTTAAATCATGCAAATAAATGATAGTTAAGACAGTGAGACTCTTCAGTCAAAAAAGGTTTGATAAAGATTGGCAGTCATTTTCAAACATTCGTGACGTTAAAGGCCATAGGATTAAACAAAGAATTAAATATAAATTTAGCTGTAAAATACAAATTCTTACTATTGTGACATTATAAAATTACTGAATAGTTGACATACATAATCGGAGACAACAACGTAATAATTTATTTCATGACATAAAAGTAACAGTATTCCCTGTAAAATATTGCCGAAATTTTAGATTTTTATAGCCATAAAAATTGGAACTAATTAACGCGGAAGTTTGATTAACTAAGTTATCACGTGACTCATTTACGTGTAGTAAAATCATTACACATTATAGTACAGTATTTAAATTTTAGCACGCATCCATCCAATCATGTTTACACGAATACACGACAATGTCTGAATTGAATTACGGTATACTAAACAACAAAATACAAAAGTACCAAATGAATCACAGCCGAAGTTAGCATGAAGTCATGGTCTCATGAAGCTGCGTTACCTTACAACTTGCGCTGAGCAGAAACAGACGACAGTCGCTAGAAAATAACATCAGTAACTGTCAGATAGTTATTTATCGTCTGTAATTGTAGGTAGTATAAGTCCATTGTTGTAGAAATTTACGACAAAGGAGATTTTTTCGCAGTTTCTATTGAAGTGCGAACATTAACACGCAAGGTGTTTAAAACTTTCTCTTCCGTGTTAACACTCAGATTTACTGGCGGTCAGGGATAAGCCGACAAAGGAATACCTTGTCCTTTTCACGGAGGGTGGTGATATTGCTGAGGAAAACGGTACTCTTCGGCACCCACGCGGCTGAGGGAAGAGGGTTGGAAGGGTAGGTAAGATCAGTCGAAGCCATAAAATGGTAGCGAGGTGAATGGATTCTTCAACACCCTCGCCTCAGTCGGCCGACCACCCTGAATCCCGACAGCCAGACTTGCCGAAATGTGTAGAATGCAGGGCAATATGGATATGTCAGGTGGCTTGTGATACTTTGCGGGGAAATGAACGTCTGCGGTTCATTGGTTTAAAACACTCACTGTTAACATAAATATTTTCTATAGTTTTACTATTACGCGTGTTAGTGGCGTGTACCAGTACATATTTGAATTATGGATGAATGTTGAAAATCTAGGCTTGGATGTGGTTATTCACAAAAGACAATAAAACAGAATTTCAAATGACGTTTAAATATTTCTGAATACATTTGGGGTGAACATATGCTGTCAAGTTGCCAGCGTGGCACGTGAACAATTCATTAATAAAGATAAGCGAGAAATACACATGGAGCATTTACTGTCCATAGTGAGGTCGAACTGAATTTGTTTATTCACAGAACAATGCCAGGGTTCTTTCCAGTTGAATACTGGTGTTACGCAAAAGGCATCTAAGCCACAAACGTAAAAAGCAGACGAAAAAACAAGCTCCTAAACTATTAATAATAATTTCGCGAATTCAATTACCTGCATGTTAGACTGCACTATCCTGTGTATGGTAAAGCCACGACCATTTGTCCATTAGCTGCTACTCACTGGAACAACAAACAATCAACGAATAGACGGGGCTGTAATATGCATAGGACAATGGATTCTAACATGCTGGTCATAGAATTCGCGAATTTTTCTTGTCCCTATGCTATTATGTATTAAAACTTCAGAAGCGAAGCAACCAAAGTCAGACAGAGGTAGGATATTTGAAACTGAGAATATATGGACTAACAAAATAACAAAAATATTTAGTAACAATTTTTAGTGTTCCAGTTTATCAAATGTGGACTGGTCCCTTCTTCCATAACACCATTCAATTACAAATCAGTAGAGACACTGGAAAATCGCGGGAAAAGATGACTATTTGCTAGGTTCCAACATGCTGTATGTAACACTGAATGTTTTGTATCTATGTTGGCTATTTTTTACTTGAATCATTGTTTCTCTCTACAACAGGCCCAGTTAGAACTGTACAGCTTGAACACGCAGCGTGAGTGATTCGACAAAAAACTGTTCACACGTGTCACGGTAAATATACTACAGTTTATTGGAGACTATGCTAAACATTTTCGCGATTTTCCAGTGTCTCTAGTTATGTGTGTACAACCATTAGCAAATTGACACTCGTTGAGATTGTAATAAACAACTTTTTTCCACGTATTAATATGGTGGCTGATCTCATCCCTCCTATATTAGATAGATTTATCACGAGAAACATTGACCGTTTGCTGTTCCAGTGTAGTATCCACATGCTTCATGCTTCAGTGTTAGACAATTATATTGCATTTTCAGTTTTTGAGCTATTACTTTATTTAAATCGTATTATCAAAATTTTCTCTTCGACAAAGCATACGATTTATTTTTGGTTAACTGCTTAACATAACGCAAACCACTCAGCTGGCCACTCTCTTTCCTATGGGGTTTTAAGCGGTGACCACTTTTTTTATTTGTGGGCGGTGTCGTTCAAAGTCTGACTCTTGTTTCTATGGTAGTGTTCTTCGAATCCGGTTGTTATTATTACAGATACGGCAGTCTGAAAAACTCGGTTTTTGGTCATTTTAAGGGACTAGAAAATTATGTTTAAAATAAACGTGCCGAATTTTTGAAAATGTAGCTACATAGCTTGAAGTGTGTTCTTTTCGTAGATATACATATATAACACGCATTTAGTAATTTCGTAAAAAAAAAGTCATCGCAACTCACTGCAACGCATTTCAAGCAAAGGTAGGGATTCACGATTGGAGGAGAGTTCTTTAACGAGTGATAATTAATTGCTTATTGGCGAGATGAGATAAGGCCACGGAGGGGGCGTTGGGTGTTCTATAAACACACAGTAGGATAAGAATATTTCAGTCAACGCAGTCCGTCTTAAGAACCTGCATTGTTCCTGGTAGTTACAGCAAGATACACGGCGAACCCAGGCGCAGTGTTGCCAGGTCGTGGGATTCGTCCCATTTCATGGGACTTTTTAAATATAATAATTAATTGTGTGACAAAGGGATTTTGTATGGTAAATATTAATGTTACATGGGACTTTTGTTCGCAACCTTATTTGATTTAGCTATTACGCTCTAAATCTGAATTAGTGAATATTCACTGATTCACGCCGATGGATGCGGGAGTTTCAACCAATTTAATCAGTGAGAAACCACTGTGAAATCGGTCACTATTCACTGATTCCGATAGAGTACCAACATTCCACAAGTTAATTAGTGAATGTCCACAGATTTTCCAGTAATTTTTCACTGGTTCAGTAAGTGAAAACTGTTTTTTTTTTAACTGGAAAAAACTGTGAATATTCACTGATTCACTTGTGATATATTAGCAATCTTAAAGAAATTCAGTAAATATTCACTAATTAAACAGTGACTATTTTCACTGATTCTTATTGTTGGAACAGCTCCATCCATCAGCGTGAATCAGTGAATATTCACTCATTCATATTTAGAGTGTATGAGCTTGATAGTATCAGCTAAATGTTTTTAGCACTATTGCGTTGTGTATTTGGTTTAACTGTTTTTGTATGTGTATTTTTGTAAGTTATTTTAGAGATTTGTTTATTTAAATTCTTTGAATGTGTTCCTTGCCAAAAGAGTTCGTTCCAAAGGCTAGGAGCACAAGGCGCTGAAAACTTACAAACAAATAACCCATGCAACATATTCAGGGTTCTTACAGCAACATACAATTAAAATTCAAGGACTTTTCAAGGACTGTCTACTAATATTTCAAAGACCGCAGTAAATTACATTCGCTACGCCAAGTTTTTATTCAAATGTTTAAGGTTTTATTTGCAACATTTCTACTACGGCCCCCCACACTGCCCTTACATCTGAAGTTCACTAATGTCACAGGAACCAGACATTTTCAATTTCATTTAAAATTAACACCTCCGCATTTAATGAAACTCAATATGTATTAAAAAGTTTCATTAAAATAAATTACACTGAATCACAAAATAAGCCCTTTTTAAAGAGATACATTTTGTTTTCAAAAAATTCAGTCTGTTACCGGTTCTAATGTAAACAAATGTGGCTGGTGCCATGCTCCTGCTTAAGTATTAGTACATATTAGAGTATTTAATTCCCAATTCAAGATATTAAAATTACCGCAAATTACATACTGTAACTGAATTAATAAAAAATAAGTAAGCAAAGTGAAATATCGTCGTTCTTTAATTGCGCAACCTACAGTGCGAGATCGTTGGTACAAAACACAATTCGGAAGTGGTCGGGCAACTTCCACTTGAAAAACGTGGGAGGCATTCCGCTTTGCAGCATGCACTGCATGCTAGCTTTTCTCACACCTGACACGTAATTTATTTTATAATAATACACTCGTACATACTGCACTTTGTATGGGCCACTTTTCCTTTTCAAAGCTCTTTAGTTTCCTTTTTTGCGCCTCTTTTCTTCCAAAATACTTTGTAACTAAACTCTAGCAGATGCACATTACTACTTGTCGCGATCACGTAAAAAAACACTAGGCGTAACCTAACATGCTGTGATATGCCAGAAAGTGTATCAATTTCACAGATTCTGCAAAACGTCTGTTATCATCATGTAAATTATATTACAGAAATAATGCGTAGACAAAATATGGTTTCATATTTCTGAGAAAGGATTTTTATGATGAGAAAATAGCGAGAATATTAGGTAAGTAAACCCAAAAATTCAAGGACTTTTCAAGGACTTGATTAAATCAAGGACTTTTCAAGGCCTTTTAAGGACATGGTCAAAGTTCCAGTACTTTCCAGGACTGTAAGAACCCTGCATATTGTACAAATTAGCGGAAAGTTTAAAAAAAAAAAATGATGCTGCTTCGAGACAATATATATATTTTCAGCTGAGGGATTTTTTTTGTGCTGAAATGGAACTTTTCCATATCGAGTATGGGAGTTTTACTCCTCTAACACTGGCAACACTGCCCAGACAAGTACGTCACGCGCGGCCGATGTTTGTTACGATTTAATTAATAACAGGAGTAGGAAATTATACGGGGAAGCCGGGAGAACGATCATATGTTCCAACCCTGTGAATGCTCCTTGTTAACAAGGTTCTTTTTTTTTTCTCTCCGCTTGCTCCCACGTACGTTAAGTTTTCAATTCCCGAAGTACAACGCGCTGAAATTGCTTCGTGGTCCAATCGTTACTAGGGAAGCAATTAACAACAGCACTAAATTCTATTAACTTTCAGCTTGGGAACAAATTTCACCCGCTGCATGCTGCTATTCTGGGTGTGTAACTTTAAGGGGTGGTGGGCGTTAGATAATATTCTTGTATTTTCGTTTGCGATCCATAAGATTTATTCAGACGTAGGATATATTCTTGATGGGTAAATATCAAGTTTAGCTACTCATCGTGTACCGGCTAAACTATTGATTTTAGTCATAGAGTTTATTAATGAAAAATGTTTCTAGTGACGTTATAAATAGTCCTACGTAAAAAAATTTGCTACGTTACGTTTTTTAGGTTAGGTTGTTAGGTTAGTTTAGGTTAGGTCTGGTTAGGTTACCTAACTTAACCTAACCTAATCTAACTTAAATTAACCTAATCTAACTTAAACTAATGTAAATTAACCTAAACTAACCTAAAAAAAATCTAACCGAACAATTTTTTTACGTAGGACTACTTAGAACGTCACTAGAAACATTTTTCATCAATTAACTTTGTGTCTAAAATCAATAGTTTGACCGGTACAGGATGAGTAGCTAAACTTGATACTTACATCTTGATTAATTGCTTGACATAAATAATAACGGAATTTTTCATGAATTTGTCAAGAAAAAATCATTGCAAGGGAATTACAGGTTAACTTTCAAGAATGATTACAAGTCCATTGTAAGATGAACATATAAGAATAGTATTAGAGTCGGTGATTTTTGGTGAAAAAAAAAAGCGACATTCTGTATCAATGCACAACACTAACATCTGCACTTCCGGTTCGTGTCTATTGGCATAGTGTATGTATGCAGAGGCGTGGCTCGTTTGACTGTGCCAATGAGAATAAGGTTACTGCGACACCACACGTCTGTGATTTGCAGGTAGATCTCCAAGACGTTGAGATTTAAAACAGCCAATCACTGACCATGAAGCAAAGCTGCATATGTGCACATAAGGTATTGAAACAAAATGTTGCATAATTCTTTTCACCAAAGATCACCAGATCTAACTATTATGATCGCTAAAATTCATTATAAATGTCTTCTATGCCTCAACATTGCCACATTCACCAAACATATTTTAAACATATCTTATTACAGGAAACTGATAAACAAAATTTAACATTAAGCTCTCCCTCTTAATTCTTCGCCACATACAACATTAGACTCATTATTCATTACTGCTGAGGGCCGAAAATGCAGACCTGTAAAAGTGTATCATCTTTTTCAATTAATTTCAGTAAATTTTGATGGTAACATGTTTGGCACAGATTCAGTTGATTTTTTTTTTTTTTTTGTCCTAACACGAACCTAAGATGTCAGTTTCACTATTCGCACAGTAG
Organism: Medauroidea extradentata; assembly: GCA_003012365.1. NCBI lineage: Eukaryota > Metazoa > Arthropoda > Insecta > Phasmatodea > Phasmatidae > Medauroidea > Medauroidea extradentata. The sequence continues at coordinate 8,549 of PNEQ01080661.1, forward strand.
TACATTTTGTCATGCATTGTAACTGACATCAAAATATGTAAATAATAAGTGGTCTCAGAATTGATGTAACTCACTGATGGTATGTGAATCAAAGCTCAACAAAGTTGCGAAAAATTTTTGTGGTTAAGCAAAAACAACTTCGATAACCTTAATTTGTTTATTGATGTGACCCACTTTAACTTAAAATATATATATACAAGCCAATTTAGAAATTACAAAGACAAGTTTCAACTATGACGTATCATGTTGCGTGCCTTGTGATATCAAATGTGCACTATTCGTTGTTTCGAACGAACAGTAACGATGAACTGAGACATAACATAACAAATTATAATCAATTAAATTTTTTTAATCAGATAAAAAACAATACTGTCAAAGCAAATATCTTCTATAATATGAGCAAGAAATTTATCGAATATAACATTTTAAAAGCGTCAATAAAAATAAGTTTGGCAAACAAGTGTCAAAAAAAAAACTTTTTTTTTAAGTCGACATAGGCCTAGTTGATAGTAAATAGAAAAAACATTCGTTGTCGTAGACATTTAAAACAAATTTAGCCATTCAAAATATTTGAGAATTTCTTCTTGTAGTACATGACTAGAAAGTATTTTTTATGAATAATTAGAAAAAAAATGTTCTTATCAAAATAAAAGAAATATTTACAGTGTGCTAGAAAACTGTCTGTTTTTTTTTTTTTTTCAGAATACACGCAGTACTCTATACTAAGAAACAAAAACGATACTACGAAATCCAGTTTTTTTTTATCCTATCAGTCATGCTTTAAGAGCATCATATACCTACGGTACAGGAAACCGAAAACGACTGTGTTACTACATGTGGAATATAAAATTTCCATTTCCACGACCATTTTTTTCCCGGTAAGATACCTCAAGAGAATTTTAGTATTTTTTTCCTCTTATAATAAACAAACTACAATTTCCGATAGCTCTCTATCATTAAAGACTACCTTTTAATGTCAATTTATGCACGTATAGCCTCGAGCCAGTCAGCTTGAATGCGTCAAAACGTACCGATAAAAATTCGTACTCAATAATTCGTTAGGACGTGACGTAATGGGAGCAGTCCGTAAAGGAATCGAGACGTAACGTAATGATATACAAACACGTGCGCTCCGTTCGTCTCAACGTTACTTGTGAATTAATAACGTCATACCTAGGCCTTCACTTACAAAACATTGAACCACTAGTTATGTGGTTCCTGTTAAAAAAAAAAAAAAAAAAAAACAGTAAATGTAGGATTAACATTATGACGATGGGCAGTTCATTCTTACCATCTAGAAAAATAATCCGTTAATTTAAAACTTTTTCCGCATCTAAAAAGAGCAGACACTGCCCGAACAAAACTGCTTTTCTAAGGGTAGTCATTTTTTTTTTTTCGTAGAAAAATAAGGTATTTTTTTCTTGTAAATAACTATTTTCATTTTATCGTTTTAAAAAAGTGGTAATAGTTTAATTCTGTTATATTTACGTTTGCGCAAGTATATCCACGTTTTGAAATCTATTTGACAATGATCATTAGCAATGGATGGCGGACATATTAAGAAATGTAACATTAATATTTATCATAGACGCCGGCTAACAAAATCGCTATTGTAAAATTATGTGGGTAAATTAGACAACTGCATCAATCACTTACAATGTGATTAGAGATTTTTTTTAATTTTAACATTAAAGTTAAGAAGTCATTTTTAATTTATAAATCTGATTAAAATAAAATTATAACCAAATGCATTAGTTCTCTAGTGTGTTTCCTATATCTTAGCAGAACTGTAAAATATATTCACTCAAAAAATCATCTTACTTTACCTAATATGTTTAACGATAGATAGTGACATAATTCAAGATATGTTTTAAGAAATTAAATTTTAAATAGATGTCCACATTTAAGGTTCAAACTCAAATAAATACTTTTAACAATAACTACCAAATTTTAATGCTCTTGCACACAATATTTTAGACTGATGGATAAATTCACTAAGCACCACATTACAAACTGTACAATTAGTACGAGAGTACAAAGAAGTAAGGATGAAAGTAAGTATGTTAAATTTTATTCGGAGCTAAATGTAATAATATTGTGATGGAAGAGAAAAATACTATTCTATACAGGAGTTATCACCGTCGTCTCTTCATTCACTAGACTCTTCGCAAACATTTTTATAAGTGAAAAAGTTGCTAAGTAATACCCAACGATCATCTACAACAAAATAGGCATCTATATTTTCAGCAAAAGTTTTAGTTTGCAATAACTTCGCAAAAAGTGTGACCTAAAGACTAAAGAGTGTGACTTTGGTCTCATTCATGTTTAACAAAAACCATGAGGTAAACGTAAAAAATTGCCGAATAACTTATACAGTTGCAAAAATATTAAAATCGCTGCAAGATACATGATCGAAAAGCTGCAGACACGAAAAGGACGTCGGCGGCTTTTACAACAGGGAGGTAAATTATGTCGCGAGAGTTGGGTGAGAAATAATGGGGAATTCAGCTATCGCAAACTCGGAGAGGGCGTTAGGAAGTTGGAAAACAATTGAAAAGAGCCCCTAATTTTCAGTTTCACATATAGCAAGCTTTCGCGTGATTTTCGGTATGCGGAAGCACGTTATTCCTAGACCGCCTTCCCTCACTCAATCCTTTACCGACAGCGCAAACCTTTCTTTGCCCTTCAGGAATTCTTGGTGGTGAAGTTAACCGGAGGTGGGGAAAGTGGAATGAGTAGCTGGGGTGGGGGGTGGTGTATCAAAACACTACGTCGAGACGTGTAACGTAGGTTACGACGAGCCCCGCGAAGCTTCGCCGCAGGGGGTTTTCGAAAACGAACACTTCCACGACGGAAGGTAAGGAGAGGGTCAGAGGAGGGGGAGGAAATAAACTCCGGCAGGAGCAAGGGAGAGAAGTTTGTTCCTGGAGAGTTGCCTGCCTGCTGTTTCTTTCCGGCTGTCTCTTCACTAATTAACAGGCAATAGTACCGCTACCCAACCCCTTCTACATGGGGGAGGGGGTCCACCCCCTCCCCCCTAAAACCCCTTACATATATACCCCTTCCTTGTTCTGGAAGAAAAGGAACGGCGCGGGAGAAATTTTCAGATATTAATTCGCGGTCCCTTCGAAATATCTGTTATTAACAGCCGCACGTGTAGTCAGGGGAAGGTTGAAATACATCCCTGGTATTTGTCTACAGCTGTGTCTCCTTGTTAAATCATCAAATAACAATTACGCAATATTTTGTAGGCTTCTACCGTCGTCGAGAAAACTTTAGTTTGTTGTTGTGTGTATAGTTAGAGATTAAAGGCTTCATCCTTACTTTTTCAGGCTGGTGCCAGTAACTCAAATATTTTTTAACCAAAAGCTTTGAAAAAATTTGAGGCAATGTGCAGTAACACGATGAACAATACTGTGGATGCGCTTGTAAAAATAATGTACTATTCGTCAGCAAAAAAAAAAAAATTTTTTTTTGGCTTCATTTTGACTTATTTTCACGACAAACAACGTATTTTGGATGACGAAATCTAAAAAACCTTTCAGTATATTGCTACAAAAAATTCAGCTACAAATTATGGCATATTAGTGTCAAAATTGTGGAGAAAAATTTTTATTTGAGTAATAGGTGGCAATAAAAAAATATTTTCGAAATCACAGCAAACCTAAGAAACAAGCCCATAAGAGCCCTGTACAGCTGACGCATGAACATTGTTATTGTTATAAAATGTTAGAAAAAATTTTTTTTAAAGGAATACTACTGAATATGTGCTCGATATCTTAATCTACGAAAGTAAAACACATTGAAAACCATACTTCTCTATTTTAGTTTTCTAGACATGCTTTGAATCTTCGGTTCAAGGGCACTTTAAAATGGCTTTTCCAGACTGCTGTCACGTAAAATATACCAACAGGAATCAGAAAACTAAATTCGAGAAGCACGCGCTGGACTTTACTACCCATTTTCGGAAATTAAATATTAGGGTCACCGCTTAAAAGTTCCATAGGATAAAGCCAACCACAATGATACAGATTTGCGACGGTAAATCCAGAAGAATACTGCTTAACCTTGTCTGGGCTCCAGAACATATCTTCAAATAAAATATCCGTCGAAGCAAAAAATTTACAAAATTACGTCTTCTAAATCGTTAAAAGTAATGCATTACAATGGCGTAATATTTTCACACAAAGTTACCTAATACTGGTATGAAGTTTACCACTAATAGTTCTTTTCTGCAAAAAAGAAGTCTAAAATTATGTTTGCCAGATCTGTAAGGCAGAAACGTTGGATTAGTTGTGTGTCATATGATTTGAGCTTAAATGAGTATTTTTCTCCTTAGAATATACCACAAATTATTTTTATAAGTGTCGTAAAAATATTTTTACGGCTGCTTTAAGTAAAATACAGTCACGTAAATATACTTTCCAGGTTAGTAGCTGGTTAAAGTTTGCATAACTGGTCGGAAAGGGCATTCCTAAAAGCTTAGTGTGTAAATTTTGGAGTCCAAGGTCACTGCAGCGAAATATTCTATTGAGAAGACATGGGACATAAATCAACGATACAATTACATCTACAGAAAACAGCAAACTTTTATAAAACCAATACAAACATAACAAAGAAAAACTTTTGCCAAAATTACGAGCAAATATTTAATCCTGATGTTACATTCCTGACGAACAATTTGGGACGCCATAATTTAGTAAATCACATTTAATTCCGGCGCGAATATAATATGCTAAGAGAGTGCAAAAAGCTGGCAAAATATTTGCACAGACAGTAACTGTTTAAACTGTTCAAGTTAAAATAATCCCTTTTTAGTTCCTGGTGACAGTTTTCCCATTCCAGCCAAGTTCGTATGTTATCGCCACTTAATGACGTAAACAAAGCTGCGTAAAAATAGACATAATGTATAAATGTCACATAACCAAAATTTTAATCCTAAGGCCATAATAAAGTACTACAGATCCCTACAAATGTTTGTTTTTAATAATATATTTGTATCATTAGATTACGTCACAGGCCATTTCAGTCGACATGTTAGATTACTTTACTTTTCACTTTTTTTTTAATTCAGAGAAGAAAATGTGTGATTTGCGAGTATAACGCGAATTCTATTTACCTCGAGTTATAGTACACGCATGGTAGTTACAACGTTTAACGTTTAATTACGTTACAATCAGTCATACAAATTAATAATTTAAAAAAAAAATCTGGTCTGATTGTGGTATAAATACATCTGTAATTTTATTTATTTATTTTCGTCTTCATTTTTTTTTTTCGGAGAAGTTAAGCCTAAAATGCCTTCTCTTACACTTAACCAAATTTTCAACAAATATCACATGTACAAGGATAACAATAAAAATTAGTTAAACGTAACTAGAAGCTGTTAAAAAAGTAACTAAGCATATGAAATTATCAGTCTTAAAATGAAATAAGTAGACAGCTGCGACAAAACTCAAACGAAAAGGAATCTAAATCCTGGAATAGACTTGCAGCTTACAGTACACGTTATCGACAAGTTATACACAAACAAGAATGAAATCAATAATACAAATGACTTGTGCAGTAGAAGAAAAAAAAATTAATTTACCTAAGTTTATAAATCTGAAAACAGTAGCACTAAATTAAATAACAAAATAACTTACTTTAAAACTGATTCACAAAAATCTAGAAAAAAAAACATGTACGTAATTATAGAAAGACAGAAATTTAAAGAGAAAGTCAAGGTCTTACTAATGTGAGGGTGATTTGAATTTATGGAATCATTTGCATATTGTGTTGATTTGTTTTGATTTTAACACGCTGGAAAGTGATTAGTGTTGACGTGTTCCTAATATTCAAAAGTAAATTACTCCAAGCTCTTGCAACAGAAACCGTTAAGGAATTATCATACATTTGAGTTTTGTGAGCAGGAATAGTTAAGGGCTTGTTCCTTAGTTTTGCAGTGATTTAAAAAAAGATTATTGCTACCTAATACTCATATCAAAATTTTACTCCACAGTTTTGACACTAATATGTCGTAATTTGTAGCTGCATTTTTTTTGTAGCAATGTACTGAACGGTTTTAAAAGATTTATCCATCCAAAGTACCACTTTTTATTTGTCGTGAAAATAAGACAAAATGAAACCAAATATGTTTTTACTGACGAATGGTGCATTATTTTTTAAAAATGCATACACATATTGTGCATCGTGTGACTGCACATTGTCTCAAAAAATTTTTTCAAAGCTTTTGGTTGAAAAATATTTTAGATATTGGCACCAGTCTGAAAAAAAAAACTAATGAACAAGCCCTTAAACAAACCGTAGTTTTAGCACGAGTGTTAATATTGTGGTGTTTTCCCAATATTATTAGACGAGCGTGTAAGTAATCTGGTATTGTTATAGATGATTGTACTATAGAGTAAGGTAGATAGAATCTGCTCTATAGTCGCAAATTGCAAAATTTTCTTCTCAGAATTTCATGAAAAAAAAATTATAACTGTCACCGTGCATTAACGTGTACACAGTTGACTAACGCGCTCTCAAAATATTTTTTTCCTCCTGAAGGAAGATTGTCTCAGGACACGAGTTACACACTAACCTACCCTACGTGCAACTAAGAGCTACTCTAACCTGGTAAGTGCTGGGTCCCAAGGGCTGGGTATCGAACACATCGGTCGCCCGAGACTGCCCGTCCGCACGTTGCAACTATAAAACGTCGAAAAAAACGTGTCACTCTTTTAATTTCCGAAAGCTGCTGCAGAATTGTCTAACACAACAGCTATCAGAGTTAACCTGGGTTCTATCCCCTGTCTGTCAACAGTCTCTCTGCCACTACAGAACTTTCAAACGGTCCAAAAAACAATCACGTATCGTAATACATCATAGACAAAGACAACTTACACATTTTCAACCGGACAAATACGAATTTAATGATATTTAAAAGCATAAAGTTTAGGATTTGCTAGATTTTTTACTACTTTTCCTTTCATTTGCTATACACTCGTGTTAAATTTATACGTTTAATTGCATTCATTGATTGTTGAGGCAGCGTTTGCAGTATGGTATATTTTCCTCTTTTTTTATTTTTTATTTATTTATTTATTTTGTAAATCGTGGATATCACTAAATGTAGAAACTTGGATATTGACTGTAACAAAGTCGTATTTGCCAAGAATGGGATTGTAAATCTTACTCTCCGAAAGAGCTGGAGAGGGGTGAAGGAGGGGGAGGGGAGAAATGCTGATCAGGGTTGAACTGATCTCCTTGGGGTAGAAAAAAATTACTTCCTGCTGAAACTACGCGGGCATTTAGACGGTTTTTGCCCTATTCGACAAGTCAGGCTAGGCGCGGCCGATGTACCTACAAATGATAGCGTACGGATCTTCGAATCTCCAGTGCGCGATGCGACCAGAACGGGAAACGAAATGGGAAAATAAATAAAACAAAAAAATAACAGCAGGAATGTAAGGGGCGGGAGGAAAGATGGGTTGGTGGCAGGAGAGGAAGGGGGAAGAGAAGGAATGAGAATCAAACGCACGTCAAGTCTCCATTAGCATCTGAAATCAGACTTCCACCCTCGTACTCCCCCTACATCTCTTCTTCTAGCCTAGACCGCCATCACTTACAAGACAGCGGCCATCTCTCGCCTACAGTTAGTTCTCTCTCCTTACATGCGTTTTACAGGCCACCGGAACCTTACCACTTCACGTTCGTGCAAACCGAAATAATTCGCGCAGATTCAGCTGTGGATCCTAGAGGGGGTTATGCTTTGAAACATGGCTAATCCCACACCCCAAGCCAAAAAAAAAAAGTTCGACCCGAAAAAATTTTGATTTTTGGGTGAAAAAAGGTGCTATTAAAGTAGTTTCCAAAACAGAAAGAATTGACTAGACTCTTTAAGAAATTGTAAATTTTTAAAGGATGACGTATACCTTACAAGTGGCTTTTGCTTCAATATTGTAGCAACTAATGAATCTATTTCTAATGTTGTGTTGTCTTTTATAAAACTCTAGGAAAAATATTAGGTAATGTTTTAAATATTTCACTTGGCACTTTTTAGGTTGTATACTTTTGGAGCATTCTCGGGAGGGGCCATGGCCCCTATACCTCTCCCCCCACCCCCCGCCCATGGGATCCACCCATGACTCTAGCAGGCTACACACTCGGAGAAAGGTTTTGTTGTCTAAAGAAGAATAAGGGCAAGTTTAAATGTATCATTACGTGTCAGGACTAAACCTGTGGTTCCTGGGTCTAATGTTCAGTAAGATTAACTCAACGAAAGTCAAAATGATTCCACAGCAAGCACTTCAATGAGAACTTCAAAACTGACACTTTTTGACTTACATAACAGTGTTCGTATCACAGTATATAATTTTTCTTTGAGGAATGAATAGAAAATTCACCATGCCGAATTCGCCATGAACAATTTCTTTTCATAACGACCATAATAACATATAAATTATTACAAAGAATTTTTGTGTCCGCGACAAATTATTTGTAGAGTGGAAATTCTAAATGATGTGTAAAAAAATATGTTTTATTATGTAAAAGAGGAAAACAGCGCTGCAAGAGCATGCGTATAGGACATGCAATATTTCGATGATCAGAAATAATGTGAGGAAAATTATTGGGACTTAGCTCGTACAGCAAGACATAGGCACTGATACGTAGTTAATTTTGATGCAATTAACTTAATTCTGGATCTGTTGGTACTTTGATCATTTAGGATTTCCACACTACATTTGAAAAAATAAATCAGTACAAAAAAACTTTTTTTTATATTTAAAAAAATTCAGTGAAAATATTTTTATACATACCGAAATATAATCACAGGTTAGTTTGCAATAATTGACAAATACCACTTTTTAGTACTTTGACTTGGAAACGCAAAGAAAAGTGCATAGGCCTATGTGTTATTCACACTATCCTTTTTTTTCCTTGGCGGACAAGTATAATGTCTGGTTTCCGCAAGGTTCGAACATTGCTAGGAGGCGTGAGGGATTTATGTCCCTTCTGGGATGAAAGTGTATAAACATTGTTGCGTGTCTACGTAAGAGGAATGGTAAGGCTGGGTGGAGAAAGAGATACAATTTCCTTGGAATGTGCGTGTAAAGGGGTTGAAATCTCTAGAAGGGAATAGGAGGTGTAGGCTATAGGTTTCAGAGTAGCCTATATTTTCAGCGTGGTTCTTAAGAAGAACTGTACAAGTCTCGCTGAATATTTTAATAGGTAGGTTAAAAAAATGTCAGTTGGTACGACAAGAATGCGAGAGTTTGAGATGTGGGAAATGAGTCATGTGTGATGATTTTACGAAACTCACTTTTTTTCCAGAGTCGTGGAACGTAATTGCGAAGTAACGTAAAATTCAGTCAAAGGATTTACGTATGTAAAAAAAAAAACGTTCTATTTTGTCAGTAATACGGTGTCACAGTACAGCGCTCACCAAAATTTATTGTTCGACCAACGGCGGCCTAATTTAAAGTTAAAGGTTCCGTTGGCATTCTGCACAGCGCTCAGTATAATGTAACTGCAAATTTTGCGTTTTTACTTACAAAATATCTAAATCCCAGTTTAAAAAATCTATTAAGATACAGAATGTCCCATAGTCCGGTCTCATAGGGCAAATAGAAATAGGTGAAATATGGAATGTTTTAATTATGTTGTAGTGTAATGAAATGTTATTGTGAATAACAAAATTACTACTACATGCCGCTCCATCCCGCCGTCCGTGTTACATCGTGTACAAAGCAATTTGAACCATCACATACGCGACCATCAAATAGAGCATTTTATGTTTTAATGACACATGGAAGTAATCACACTGATATTTTCTTACGTCTACACACTACAACACTATTAAAACATTCTACATTTCACCAATTTCTATTTGCCTTATGAGACCGGACTTATGGGACATCCTGTATATCGAGTGATGCTGAGACTTGAAACGTACAGAATTATGCGAATTCCCCAACTAGTTAATTGTTCAGTGTTGATTTCCTGTGGACCTCCGAGCCTCAACAGTTAACAACAAATAGACCTGAAATCTCAGTAATGGAAAAATTCTAAACAATGTTTAAATTATGGTGGAAAAACAACATTTCGGTGCTGAAGAATGTTAAAGGCATTGCTAAATGTTCATCTAATATGCTACCTTTCGAGAAAATATACACAGACAGCTAGCTCAGAGTGGTTTTCGTTGTGATACAAACATATAGCTTCGGATAAAATACGTAAAAAAACCCTACAGAATCATATATCCTATGTGACAAAATTCGTCTTAGCAGCATTTGTATAGTGAACTTAACACACTATTTAAACTTGTGTTACCAAGATATAAGATATTCTCTGGTAGTTCTAACAGAAATAGTTGAAAAGAAAATAAGAGGAAAGAGGACCTAAGTGTTTATCACGAGAATTTACGACAATTATTCTGACACTTCCGTGCGCCAAGGAAACCAAATTTTTTTAGCACCCTGTTTAGAAGTTAAAAACTAGAACGATTTATAACTATTCGAATTTTATTTCAGAACGTCTCTTGAGTATTTTATTCATTACAGGCATTGTAGATAATTCAGCACAAAAACATCTGTTTAAAATTGAAGGTTTCTCAAAACAAATTTGAATAAAAATAATTAACACACTGCAAACTTAGAAACTTAGACTATAAATTTTGCTAGCTTTCTGGGGGAAAAAATTTTATCGAGTAACGTATTACTGAGGAACAATCGCTGGCTCTGAAGTCTCGTATATTTAATTGCGGCGGGACAAATCAGGCTTATCAAATGCATCGTTGCTGGTAAATGTTTGCACGTAAATTTGGCTAACATATCAACGGTTGCTGTTTTTAGCATTTCCATGCTGATTTTCAAAAACGTGTGGAATTTAAATTGTTATTTTTTAGCGTTTATTTGTCTACCAAACATTCTTAGAGGGCGCGGTACATAATTCAACGCTAAAAGCATTAATCTGTAACTGTAGGTTTCTTGAAGCCAATTTGCGAAAATTAAACAATAGCAATCCTCGACAATAATTTTATCCAACGTTTTAAACAAAATTGTTTCCAGTGTTACTAACTGAGGCACAATCTCTGACGCCGGAACCTCGTGTATTTAACTACGGCGCAGGAGATCACGCTTAAGGAATTAGTAATTCTGGATAAATATTTATTCATAAAGTTGGCAAATACCATTATCTAGGATTGCTATTGAGTATTTTATCCATCTTGGCTTCGGAAAAAGTGCATGAATAAACCTATGTTTTCAGAGTTTATTTATCTACTACGCACTCTTAAGGGGCCTTCCTAGCTTCCGTTAAACGTATATTTAAGCTGTAATCAGTCGAGCAATTTTATTTACATTCTTAATTTGCTTTTACTGTAGCGCAAGGTAAATAGAATTGATATTACAGTAACGCATTTCACATTTTTCTTCTCAGAATTACATAAGAGAGAAAAATAGAATAATTCAATATGGCGACTGATGCCGAGATTTAAGGTGGCCACCTGCTCAGGCCGCGGGGCGGCGTGCAGAGCTTCATTCGACGACGGTTTATTCTAAACCTCTTCAAAATACATGAGAAATGAATGCTAAGGAACTTCGTTGAAAATAACTTCACACGAGTGTCTACACATTTAAGATGTTCCAGTATTCTGAGAAGCAAACGATAACGGCAAAAATTGTCTTTATTTTATCACTTTTATGTACAAAAATCTTGGTGCAGTAACTTGTAAAAAGGTAGGTAGAGGCGTGTATAGTGTACCTTTGTCTTTATAACTACGTCGTAAAATTATAGAATCGTCAACGTATGACTCACAGAGGCGAGTTATCGGTGAGAAAATCGCACATTAAAAAAAATTAATTAAATTTAAAAAATATTTCCTGTGTACTTATACAATTCCTTGTAAAAGTACAAATATTTTTCTTTGCAAAAACATTCGTTTGTTAATGTCACAAAGGTTAAGTTTGTAATACTTCCAACGGTATTCCTTGTACTTATACAGACAGTTCCTGCTTTGAATTTTTTTTTTGTAAAATTGGCAAGGCATTTCTTTGTAGTTTCACATACTTTTATAAACGTACAAAAAATTCATTGTGAAATGTTTTTTTTTTAAGTTACAGGAATTTTCTTTGTAATAAAACATAGGAAAAATGTTTTGTTTACCAAAATCATAGTTTCGCGAAAATTACATAGTTATACAAAATCACATATTTTAAAGATAATTTTTCAGGAATAAAAGGAATTTTCAAAATTAGTGCCCACTTTAAAATAAAAATAAAAAATAAGGTTATTACAGAACATACTGTACATTGAGTATGAGTAAATAAACTAATACCACAAAATAATGAAGTTGAGGTGGTCTAGGGGAGAGAGGTGTGCTTGTATACCCATGTGCGGCGATGTGCGTTCGAATCCGACTGCCTCGTTGAATCTTCTTTTCTTATGTTCAAAATAATTTCATGTAATATTTATGAAATAGTTTTCTAATATATGAGTTAGGTGGCATTATTAAAATGAAACTAGAATTTAAAATTTATTTATTTTTTCCTTGTTGCAAGGACAACCACAAGACTATCCCTTGTAATTTTACTAATATATACTTAGCATTAAAAAAAAAACCTTTGTAGTTTTACAAGGAATTTCTTCGGCAACAGGGTTTCTAAAGATTTTCATTTTTAAAGTACAAACAAAAAAATTACAGTGTGCACGCCAATCAGTGACTTGCAGCTAAGGGTTCTGATTAGGCGTGATGTGCTTGCTGCGTCGCCTTTAGTGCTCAGCACGTTTAGGCCTCGAACGCGCGACATACATACACCAAAGTGGTCACCTTAAGTTTTGATAATCGACCAGGAAATGTCGCCATGTCAATAGCGAAGTATTCAAAATCCCGTGCAAACGTTGAACACTTTCGTGATTGGATCACAGTTAAGGCACCCGCCTCACTGACTGCCGAACTACGCTGTAGTGAGTTGATTTTGGTCAGCGCTTAACATCGAGGTCTTCAGAACTGGTGAGGGGTGACATGAGGTGAGTATGGAATAAGCACCGGAATGAAAGGGCAGGGGAATCAGGAGATCCCCCAGAAATCCCGCTGACCAAAGGCATAGTCCGGCATGATTCCCAATTCCCACGTGTGAAAAATCCGGGTACCGACCCCGCCGGGAATCGAACTCGGATCGCCTTGGTGGGAGGCGAATGATCTGACTATTCGACCACCGCGGCCTGCAGTGAGTTAGAAATATACGTTTATTGGAGAAACTTTATCGGGCGTACTATCCATGCACCTGTCTACGAAAGAAAAAACGTTTCCGAGAAAGTTTATAAAGCACTTTCATAACATAACGGGCATTGGAAATGCTATTTCCGAGCCATCCAACAGGGCTAAAATCGGCCTTTGCGCACAGATATATCACAAATTCTATTGCTAAGATTGGTACGAAACTGATTAGGGGAACTGCTGTGAAATTTGGCACATGCTTTCCAGTAATAAAATTAATGGCCTTCGCTTAAAGTCCCATAATTCCAGCGATACAGCGGAAACTATGCGCGCCAATTTAGTGCCTTGTGCATAGGGGCGACGCGACACTAGGCGCGCTCGTCACGGTAGTTCTTACCGCTGCTTCGCGCCTGGGCATGCAAAGTCGGTCAAGGAAGGCGGGCTCTTACTTGAGGACTGCAAACCGTCATCAGACCGTCATGAATTCACTCACTGACTCCCGCGCTGCGTTGTCAGGCTAACAACTGGTCACTCACTGGAGCAGCAGCCAATGAATAAGCAGCTGAAGACAGAGTGCGTACAGTACTGTGGAGTCAAGCCTGCTGGTCGATGGTAATAAAGCGGGTCGTTACCAAGAAGATTTTTTTTCACGCGTTGATACGACAGGTTGTCATTCAACCGAGAACGACGCAGACGCATAGTGATAACGTCCTTCTTGAGCTGCAGTTCTCACCGGCAAACCGCTCACTACACCGGTTTCAACCCCCGAAAGTGTGGACGATCCCGCCTTCCATCCTGGTCCCTCGGGCGCTGGTTGGAGGAACCTACCCCAAGGGACACCGTCACGAACACTATGCAGCCCGGACTGCCGGCGGCCGTCCTCCGCTTAGGCCCTTGGAAAACACCGGCCCCGCTAAACGGCTCCCACCGATATCATAGTGATTTGTGGTCGAAGACATTAAAGAAATTGGTCCCTGAACCCCTTTTTCCCATCATGAGGGGAGTGTTCGACCGAGGAGGAGGAGTGGCCCGCGGCGAAGAAAGGGAAAACTGGAATCCCTGAAGATCGGTAAATTCTTCATTGGGCCTCCATTTACCGCGCCGTTCGCTCAACCGCTGGCCGCATACGGCACCCTATTTTGGTGGTGAACCACCTGGAAATAAAGTTTTAATCTGTCTGCTACGCTTCGTAAAAAGTTTTCATTCCTCGGATTTTAGGCCGCCTAACATCAGCGATGCACGGTGCCAGAGGATTTTTTTTTGTACATTGCTCGATTGTTTGTAGGCTCTACGAGGATACTCACACATACCTTACCATGCAGGTAATCTCCTGCTAAAAAATAGCAACCTTTCTACCTAGGAGTTAAATGAGAATTTAATTTATTTGCAGTTTTCTGAAAATTACTTAGGCTAAACGCTTTAGGCATGTGCTAACTTAACACCTTTTTCCCATTGTATGATAACATACGGTTGATAATGTGGTGGTACATGTAGATATTCGTGGATGGTAAACTACACTTTCTACACTTTTTCTACTACATTTGACTATTTAATTCATATCTTATTTTATAATAAATTTATTTTTTAATGTGCCACTAAGCTTTTTATACGTTTGTTGTTCTTTACAGTATAATGTACATAACATCTAATTCACTAATGTGTAACTATCTCATTACAGAAATGTTAAGATTTCCGTGTATTTAAAACTGCTAATCAGGCACCATAAAAAATGTGTGTAAAAGTATGTATAAATTCATAAAAATTCAAGGTCGTTATTGAAGGCAATCATTAACAATTACAAATGCTTCCTCGCAAATACCAGATAATTTCTCCGCTAAGTGGCGAACCCTTCTTAAGTGGCGAGTCAAGTGTAGTTGGAGAAACACAAACATTTACCCCATGTTGACAGCAATCTTCCCCTCTCCCACCACTTTTCTACCCTTTGTCCTGAAACTCGGAAGAAATATTTTCCCGGGCAAACAATGTCCTTTCGCTCAGCACCCGAAAACTTCCAAGTGCCGTGTGTGTGCGCACGGATGTTTTGGAAGGCACGGGACCACACTCCAGAACTCCTTGAAAATTTATCAGCCGGCTGACGGGTGTTTTGGTGCGTGACCGAACGCAACCAACTTCTGGAGAGGTTTTCGCGTTTACACGCAAACTTGTTCGTCGGAGGCCTGCTCTAAGGGCAGTGTCAACAAGAAAGGATCCGGAAGGACGGTGGAGATAGCCCAGTATATTTTCACAGCATACGCTTGCTAAGCTAAAATGCACAATACAATGTCGCTCAAAGTTTTCAAGAGCAAATGCTTACCTACAAATGGGTGAAAGATTTATTGATGAAATTACAGAAAATTTTAATTTGATGAAAATTTTCATTCATATGCATGTGTGAATTGTTTGGTTACCAATGTCATGGTAGATTTAAACGAATGCTTTGTTTGGAGAAAATATATCTGAGAACAAAATCAGACTGAAGTTGAAGCATTCATTTGTTGGTCTCTATATAGAGTACCGGAAATTCCTTAAGTTCAAAGACCTTCCGGCGGGATCCACAAGCTTTTATTTATTATTCTGTCTTCGTCTTCTTGTACACTATCTGCTGATTCAATGAGCGGTCAGTTGTACATCTGTCGAAAAACAGCACGGAAGTTAACCGGATATTCAATATAAACTATCACCAACTGAAAAGCATGACATATATTTTTTAACACATTCTAATAAAAATATATTGAATTTGTTTTTGTATGTGTTATTTAACTAATTCACTGTGTGTTTGCATCTAGTTAGGAGTCAACCATATCAAAAGCAGAGTTTCAACATCAACCACGAATAGTAAAACCTGCATGGAATACAACGAGGCACAATTGGCATGGTCCTGTGTACAGCACCGGTTATAAATCTCCTTTGTGTGCAACATGTCCGCTGTAATGAACACAGTGGCAGAGAGAGTTGGTGTGACCTGCTATGAAACTGTTTATATAGTAGTTTTAATATTTCCAAAACTAAATACCTACGAGAGACAAGTATAAAACAGGTCGATGACCTTTTATATCTATGTAATAGTAACAACTGTTTAAGTATAAAACATGTCAAGACAACTTAATAAATAGCAACGCAAATAATTCAACTCGTAAATGGTTTTGGAAGACATCCTTGTTTGACTACAGTCGTGTAATTAGTAACTGCAACTACTTTTTATGGCAAAAAGCTTTTCTCACATGCCTTTGCCACTTAAAAATATCCGGGGTTTTTTAGTTAGGTTTTTACATCATAACTAACTTCAGAGGTGCTATTCCGGCGGGTATTTTGTTACCGTTTTATTGAATGTATACTACGCCATATTTTGTGTAACAATTACTTAGGATAAAGTTATTTATTATGATTCAGCTGAAACCCTAACGCTATTATTTTTCTTGCAGTTTACATGCCGAAATCTATATAAGTAGCAAAAATACCTGTATTTTCGTAAATAAAATTTTGTCACATGATAATTTGTAAATCCGCCTGAAAATACAGTTGATAAGTTAGAAATATTAAATTTGTCAACTTCTACCAGGAATATCTATTCTCATCGTAATTACCATTAAAAAAATACAAATGTATGTTTAATGTACGGTTATATTACGTCCAGTAAGTACTGTAGCTTAGCAGACCTTACATCTTCGCTTCCAGGAAACCAAAATACCACAATGTCTCTTGGTGAAAATTTTTTCGAATGGTTCGAGGCCAGGTCGGTCCACACCCCTGGCTATCGCGTGTTGCCAGTGCCCTCACGCCATTCTCTCAATTCCCCCTCTACTCCCACTCCAATTGCCCTCCTCGATGGGGCAGATCCCCTAGTGCCGTGATTGACATGTGCCGGCGGCCCAATAGCGCACACGCGGGGGGACGTAACAGCCCCCTCGGGACGTGGCGCGCACGCCACTGAGCCCTGGAGGGACACCCCTTTCTGTATTCAGCGCTCCACGTCTGAGCGGGAGAAGTCCTTGCTCGCTCACCGTAGTCACTGTGCCGCGAAGTTAGGCGGAGAGGTGTTGGTAAGCAGGGTCTTACCCCTCCCCCTTCATTTTCCTCCCCCCTCGTGGGAAAATCATAACATTATTTATTTATTGACATAAATAAACACTTTCTATCACAATACTTCAACATTATGTAAGGGCCTTCGTATAAATTCACAAATTTTTATGTACGCATTGACTGACGACTCTAAAACTGAGACCATTTATTTATGATGTGAAGCCGTACTTTACCGACCTCACAATAATTGGCAAGGTGTCTTGGACTCATGATTTAAATGCAAGGCAACGAGCTTAAAGCATACATTTTAAAACCTGTTTGTACGCAACGCTAAATCCAGTAGTCCAAATGGATGGAGGTGCCCCTTCTTAATAGTGATGTTTTCAGCACTGGGAAAGGATGATAAGAAGTCAGTATGAAGGGGTTCGGTAAATGGGAGACCCCTGAGTAAACTCGCCAAAATACTGCATCGTCCAGCACGATTCCTACAAGTAAAATCTGGGTCAGGAATCGAACCAAGATCTCCTTGGTTGGAGAAAAACTCCATAGTTGTTGTGCCACTCGGAACACCCTCTGAACATATTGTAGAGGACGTATGCACTGATAAAGTACATAATATCGTACCACTATATGATATAGTAACAAATTTAAAACCAAGCTAATGAAATTTAGGCTTCACGTGGTGGTAAACGTAATATCTCTGTTTGTTTGGACGGAAGGAGTAAGAGTGACTCGAATAAATTAGTATACATACTTGGAAAGCATAGTTTTATCGGATGTAAGATATGAGATGGACGTCCATTTTCAAATATAGCAGGCAAAAGAAACTTTCAATAAGAAGGGAAGTCTACTGACATCCAGTGTAATAATATAACGACCACCTACCACCCCTTAAAGTAAGGGAACCGGGGGACCTTCCACCAGGAAAATTTGAATTACAAGCTGCAAAATAATGTTATTGCAGCAGTTTTTCCTAACGAAACATTCGACGTTATACTGGTCCAATTATGTTTAATCTTTTAATAAGATTTTTGTTTTTAAATTTTTTGTGTGTGAAGGAGGGTTAAAACCCCCAACTTTCCCCCCTGGCTGCGGCCCTGCCAGTAAGAAAGCATTAAAACTTCGTTTGGAGCATTGTGACCCGTGGTTCTGTACCTGGAATACGTTGACGTTCTAAAATATTGTATGCGTTCGAAATGGGTGCTGGCGGCGAATGCTACGGAAAACCTGTGCAAGCCAGTGGCGTCGAGTGGAGTGTTCCAAGGTGTGCGGTGCCCAGCAATGACTATACACAACACTGAGTTGTTTGAGGAACCATTTGAATTGCATGGTCAGGAACACTCCACAGCCAGTAGCGTACAAGAGGCAAGGCACTTATAATATATACAACACCTTGGTCTCTGCAACAACACAACTGCTCTAAGCGTATAGTCGCTGCTAATACCGCACGCCTTGGAGCACAGCCACGCTACGCCACTGGTGCAAGCAGTTTTACAAATGATGAAGTCAATACGAGAGCAGAAGCAACCTCCAGCTTGGGAGAAATACAGGCGATCCGGGTTCGATCCCAGAAGGAGTTCGTCCCCGGCTTTCCGCATGAGGGAATCGTACCGGACGATGCCGCCGACAAGTGAGTTTTCTCGGTGATCTCCCATTTCCCCCGTCCTTCTCATTCTGACGCTTCTCCATCAAAGGGCCTCATTTTATGTCATTCTTCGGGGTACGCATATGGCCTACGTGCTCCCATTTATAAATTGTGTATTCGGGGTGCGATGTCATATCCCTAAGGTATCCTTCTCATTCAATTATTTATCTATTTTTTTAATCAAGAAAAGAAGAAACAGTTAGATATGCCATTTACTCCGGTATTCATTATGGTCAGAGATGATGGTATATCGCGAAAATATTTTCTGCCTATATACCCTTGAAAACAATGTAATTTCTTGCAACACGTATGATTGGGTCATGTAAGTCTGTCATAAAGTAGCTGCCTGTCGACTAATAACATGCATCAAATATTACAAAAGCGGGATTCTTGTTGGCTCAGTCAAATAGGGTAACAGCCCCACGTGCAAGCGAATGCCAGTAATATTTTGGTAAGCAGAACGTACGTTGAAACCCAGCAAATAGTCAAGTTTTCCCGCGACAAACCAACCTTTCTAATCATGGTGCACCACACTTCTCGAAGCGAAACTGGAAGGAAAAGTAACTAGAGGACGGCCAAGAACTGAGTTTCTGGATGATTATGTCATTTGACGATAACTGTCATGCTGTCCACCAAACGAGATGATATACGATAAACAGTAGAAGACATAAGCATTTATAAATTATATAATTTATTACTATGGCTAGAAATCGTAATGTGAATAAAATTTTCAAAAATACCAACTACATGTATTGCCTCGATATGCATTCCTAAACATAATGCTACCGAAATAAAAGAAAAAGTTGAGAGTGTACACTAATTCGCTGAAATATGACAGTCGTTAGCATTTCTGCCAGTTGTTTTAGTGAGTCATAATAAGCGTTGAGGCATTTGATCAAGGGCTTGGTTAAGAACTTACAGGCATTGTGATAGGTTAACGGACAGGAGGTAGCCATGTTGCGACCCACAAAATGGTATCTCATAATATCTATACACTTCCATATGGCTGGCCTCTCTGATTAAACATGAAGCAATATTACTTCAGAATTACATGATTTTCGTTATGTTCCATTGGGTTTGATTCAATTGTAGGACACCTTCTGGATAATGGTATGAAATATCAGAACTCGTGGTAAAACATGAGAGGATATTTTTGACGTGTTACCTGAGTGGAACAGCAAATGAATACTGTAAAAACTTCGTAAAATGTTCAGGATGTAATTAAACTGAACGCAATTGGAACAGGTACCATACTTCCGCCTCGTTAATATGTAAACTTTTACAGTTTATACAATACAAGTCTGGTAACTTTAGTATAAATTTTACTGTTTCATAAAAACAAAGTTTAGGAGTGCTACCATGGATGTCTGGGAAACAATTAATTCTACCATACCTACTTTCTTAGCGCTCCTAAACACACGTGTGGCAAGTTTACAAACTATTTTTTAGCGTAGACTGCAAGTTTTTTCGTGTAAAGTATTGTCGTATTAGTTGGTCCTCGTCTGTTTTTGTTAACTGCAAATGTTGCCTGGCTAAAAACTAAATTAAAAGCAAGTAGTAGTGTCCGGAGTTAGAATCCATTGATTTTGGTTAGTGAAAGAAATTTTGAACCAACCTGTTTCAATGCCTTATGCGTACACCTGCACTACTGTTCCGTGGTTATTCTATAGATGATGATTTATAGGGGGAAAACTTGACTGTTTGCTAGGTTTGAACGCATGCTCATCTTACCAAAAGACGACTGGTTTTCGCTTGTACTTGGAGCTGTTACCCTATTTGACTGAACCAAAAAGAATCCCGATATTGTAATACGTGATGCCTGTTATTGGTCTGCAGACAGCTACGGTGTATCAGACGTACATCACCCAATCGTTAGAAACTGCAGAGCTTTCAAGGGTATGTTGGCATAAAAAACATTTCACGATATTTCATCATAAGAGATTATGGTTAGGGACCCTTGTTTTTCGCGAAAAGAATTTTGTCGCACTTTCTTTTTGTGCCTTACGTGCACATATGCAGTTCTGCTTCGTGGTAAGTGATTGGATATTTTAACTGTCGCGAGCCTTTAGATTCCACCAACAAATCACAGACGTGTGGTGTTGTAGAAACGTTATTATAACTGGCTCAGTCAAATGAGATATGGTTCCTCGCATAGACATGCTGCCAATAACCATGAAGCAGAACTGCAGATGTGTACGTAAGGCACTGAAACAAAGTGGGGCAAAATTCTTTTCGCGAAAAATAAGGGCCCTTAATTATAGTATATCGCGAAAATGTTTTGAGCCAACGTACGCTTGAAAACGCTGAAGATAATTGCAACGTACATGATTGGTTGATGTACGTCTGACACAACGTAGCTATCTGCATACCAATAACAGGCAGCAAATATTACAATATTGGTATTTTTATTGGCTCAGTCAAATAGGGTAACAGATCCAAGTACAAGCTAAAGCCATTAATCTTCTGGTGAGCTAAACGTGTGTTGAAATCCAACAAACAGTCAAATTTTCCCGCGATAAACCACCATCTCTAACCATCATATCCAGTTACTGTTAGCATGTATTTATGAAGAGAGGGTAGTTCATTTGACTACGACAATGAGAAAACTGAGAGAGCACACGTCTGCGATTTTCAGGCAGAATCCCAAGACGCCGAGAGTTTTAGGCATCCATTCACTGATATTGAAGCAAAGCTGAAGATTTACATGTAATGCACTGAAACACGTTAGTTGCAAAATATTTTTCAGCAAAAATTAGTAGCAGCCTAGTATTTTGTATTAAACGTGTGAATTCTTGAAACCAATACACTGAAGAAAAAAATTATAGTTGCAGGTACCACACTAGTGTTAAAATAGGGACAACAAAACAGTTTTGTTGTTGATACTACTCTGGACAGTTCCTTCAACAATCTGTTTCGTAGAAGTTACCATCTGGTGTGCAAAAGCAACAAGGCTACAACAAGGCTCTTTGTTTCTTCTACAAAACAGATCGTTGAGGGAACTGTCCAGAGTAGTATCAACAACCAAAATATTTTGTTGCCCCTATTTTAACACAAGTATGGTACCTGCAACTATACTTTTTTTTTCAGTATAGGATTAGGATAAATAACATGGAAAGAGTATAGCGGCTGTAATTTGCGTAATTGTTAGGACATACTACTTCATTGTTTGCAAGCTTCGCACGACAGAGCCAACGTATGCGGTTGAATGGAAACTGCGGAAAGGTTATATTTCTCACCGGCATATCTCGTGACAATGAGACGGCCCCGTATTGTGGCAACCGACAGTATTTCTGCCGTGCGTGTGGTTGACGGCAGAAACGTTTGCAAACATATTGTCGCCGTGTGTCAACACGGGTCTTTATGCTCGAGAAACAAACGCCTTATCGCGGCGCAAACATTTCTCAGGCGCGGGAGCGAAAACGCACACAAAACAATTGCAGTGTTTACCGTGAGACTAAACTTGTCACTCGGCGGCGGTGAAAAGAATACTTATTGCTCAACTTCAGAAACATCTGTTTTCTTTTCTTGTATCTCTTACGTATAGAGAGTCACAAAACAATCGAGCAGTCTGCATTCGTACCCACAGGAAAGATCACTTAAGTTCGACAAGTTGTCTGGACAGCAGTAGTTAATACGGTTAGCTAACGAACAGAACAAAACTGAAAAGGCAGAGGAATTATTTAACTAGAGACATGAAATATTTATCTGGTGACTGACCAGACTTCAATGTACTGCAGGTACCAGAGCAAAACCTGTGATTCTATTGGTGACGAACTTTTGTACAAAGTCAATTACATGTACGACCGTTTTACATTAGGTTGGTCATTCTACCGAGAATAATTTAAATTTTAGCTGGAAGCATTTTCCGTTGCACACCACGTCATTGTCGACCAATGGGAGACGTCGAACGAGCCTTCAGCCGTTTGGAATCTAGTCTGCTGCCAGAAAATAACGCGAATTTTACATGTCCCTAGTTATAACTCATTCCATCGCCGACGAAAAACTTGACCAGTTCCAAAGAAACAAAGGCTAACTCAACATCAAAAACATGCACTAATATATTAGCAATTTTCAAATGAGAATTTAATGCCATGCATTGTTTTATTTAAAAATTTGTAAAATGCAACCAAACACTGATATCAACAAATCGCTACAGTGTTATTACACTAATATATGCTTGTTTGTTCCCTATATTTTTAGTAGTAATAAACCTCGCAGTTTTATTGAATATGGCACCCTACTTAAAATCAATTTTGTTATGATAGTAAACTAAAAGCAATAAAATTTTTTGTTGGTGAACTATGTAAATGTTTTGCAAAAAGCATTCACACATTTGTGCATTGTATGAATGCACAGTCTCCAAAATTTATTTAATTATTCTGCTGAAATACATTTGAGCGATTGCGATCCAGGTTCGATTACCGGCGGGGTCGGTCGCCGAATTTTCGCACGTGGGAATCGTGCGGGACGATGCCGCTGGTCGGCGGGTTTTCTCGGGGATTTCCCGTTTCCCCCGTACCTTCACTCCTCACCAGAGTCTGTCACGCTAGTTGACTCTGCACTCTGCAGGATGTGTCAGATAGGCTTAGTCAAGCGCCAGTTACGAAAGTATCACGGACATACAAATTCCAGTTCGTGCCAAAAATTAACAGCAAAATATTGTTCTTCACACAGGGAAAAAATATTTTGTGGCAGCTACAAAATACTTTGTGGGTATCTACCCTGAATAATTTTATTTGTGGTCAATATAAAAACATTTTGTTGACACGACTAAAATAATGCGGCCACTACAAAAATATTTTGTGGAAACTACAAAATAATTTTACAGGGAAGACTTCGTACAAAATTTTTCATTCCGTACAGACGAACTTGTCAAAGGACAAGGCAATAAAAAAAAGGCGGAACCAATGTTATCTTACATAATTTTAATTACAAATTTTTCATTTGGAGAGTTTTACACGTGACTTCAATTTGAATGCCTAAATAACCGTGCTGCGGAGACCAAATGCCAAGAGGAGCTACGCGGCGCCCGAAATTCGAAACGTGACCACCTGGCCAATCGTGTGAATAATGTTTACCGTGCATAATTAAGTTGGTTTATGCGGGTAAAGCTCATTGGAGAAAGTGCTGACTCGCCCTTACCAATTTCTTTCCACGCCGCCAGAAATAAGACCACGAACCTTGCCACAACGTCCCTGATTCCGAGAACCACTTACCAGAACTATTCCAACGTCTGTATTTTAGATTAAACTTTTCTCCTCCAGTCGACGTGAGATAACTCTGCCCCGAATGGAACGTTTCCAACTCTTTTTCTCTTGTGCTTCCAGTAGCATTCTCGACGAGGCAAAAAAATAAAATATGTTTACATGATCGAAAAAAAAAAAAACGCTTGAGAAAGGAAATTGAGTTCATTTCAACAACCTCTTTCTAAACGGAATTAATTCCGAATGATCAACTTGTGGGGAAGTTATTGCTATTCGTTTCCGCCAAATTGCAGAAGGTGCCACAATGAAGGAAAAAAAATTGATCTCCGCGGTCGCCAATACGACGAAAACTGCAGACATCACCGTTACAAACAAACTTCTAGCCATCTTTAAACAGCTATAATCCCGTCGACAAATAAAAGTTCCTAGTTGACTACGTGACAATATACGATTGTTACTCCGACTGGCTATCTCAACTTATGATTACAACGTAAACCATGGCTGCGAGTGAAATGATGTACAAAATAAACTTTTTAAATTATTTTAGAAGCAAAAGCTTTGAAAATGTTTATTTTGATCAATCAGTTCAGGCAGAATGCAGCCAATGTTAAAATTTATACTTAAAAAATACTGTTTAAATGTCGACAATATCATATGACCATAAACTTTAACTTATAAGCAGATTGTGCTATGTAAAAGGAATTCAAATTCATCATTATTACTACAGAACTACGTTTTGTATCTTACCATGATAATTTTTGTCTCATTATCTAGTTTTGTAAAACTAGCGTCTAACAAAGTTTCTACAGTGTATGTTCACTGTGTGAATGAATATGAAATTGTAAGTAATGCAAACAGGTAAAATTGTACCTTCATTGCCACATTACTTAAAACAAGTATTTGTAAATTTTTCGAACCGCGTAATCTCCACTTAGTTCATGTTACTCTGTCAGTGGCTATAACATTTCGGATTTGCAAACTAACCTAGTGAATATTTAACTTTAAAACACGAATACATTCTAATGAAATAAATTACAGTCAACATTGTTCAACGAATGACATTTGGTTTCCAGAATTAAGTTGTGTTATGAAAAATCTTACAGAAATTAAAGAAGCCAGAATTTCCGGTATTGCACAGCGGGAAAGGTAAAATATTGCGGGGAATAATATTTTTACGAGACATCTAAAAAAAAAAAAAAAAATCAATAGCGAAAGTAATGTAATCTTGGAAGCTTGGGCAACTGAAAAGGGGGAGAAATGAAAGCGTGTTTCATTTTTAATTAATTAACTTCATATTAAAAACAAAATAAACCCACCCTTCATATTTAAGACGTTACTCCGAATCTCCGTCATTCTTTGATAATTAATAACATTTCCCCCACCCCTTTTGAGTTGTTTCTTCCCTTTCCGAACCCTTCGTTTCCTGCTTCTTGTCCGAAGTTTTTTTTATCCTTTCTTCCTCGGAACAATGCTTGGTAATTCTCCTTGTGCGGGACAAATCCACAACAAGACTTTGTACATTCACAGATTATGCTGGTGCGGCAGTCCCTTACCCAAGATTTCTCCCCTCCCCCTTCCCTCCTTCAACGTAATATCTCAGCTCCAGTCGACCCTTAAAAATATTCATTACTCACTGGCTCGCACCCCTTTACAAGGGGGATTACATCGGGGGAAACGGCTTCAGACCTCTTCCGCATGACAAGGAAATTACCAGGGAAATGCTTTATTTTTCCGCCTCTCTGGTTGCCGTTGGCCACAATGCGACAAGGAGGGGGGGTGGAGGGGTTAGTTCAACCCTGGCAGCTGCATCGTAAGCGGAGACGTCATCAGAGTTCAAAGACCCATGCTGCAAGCATGGGCCACGTGGGCAATCCCTATATGTAAATATAGTTTTAATAGTTGTGCCTATGAGTACGCGTTTTACATTCTACAGCAAATTACATATCAATAACATTTTTACTTTTTTTTTAGCAAATGATTTAATAGGCCTTTACAAAGATTTTTCCATCTGAGCAGTCCATTTCCAAACACTTCCTTGTTTGTATACGTGGATTTTTTGGAAACATTGGGAAAATATGAAGTGGGGTCCTAAATTTATATGTATGAATTTTGGTATAAATTCCAACGTTGTCGGTAGAAATTTTAGCCTTAATTCTATAGCTAAGGTAAGAAAGGATACTTCAGAAAATTAACTGGTAACTATTGCATTTGTGGACAAGTGACGTATTGGTAATTACCTGCTAAGCTGCGGAAATGTCTACAAAATCATTACTTCCTTTATACATTATATTACGTTTATACTGCAACATTGTGGCTGAAAAATAAATGACTGTGCATAAATTTTACTGTTACAAGAAAAATAACAGCACACATATTTGTCCTGCAGTTAATCAAATTATATCTCTTCTTCGAATCATTGTTGTGAACTGGGAAAATTTCAGACGACGAACAAACATATTGCTTCCAATAATGTAAAATAGGCCGACGTGAATTCGAGTAATAGGATAGGCCTAATTGCATAAAATAACACAGACAAACAACTAATTATTATCATTTACTTCTACAGAGACGCAGTTAATGCAGACACACCTTTTCTTACACTGGACCCATAACCAATACAATTTCACAGTGAAAAAAATTTGATAAATTGGCCGGAGTTATACAAAAACAAACCAACCCACTAAATAATATTTTTTGAGATAATCAAATCAAGTAGCCTATAGAAGAAGAATATCAGAAGTTTAGCCTAGAAAAGAACAGTTTGAAACTTCGTATTCGAAGAAAAGTAAGAGCCAAGAAAAAATAAGTTTATACAATGTTTAGATGCACACAGTAAACTTTGACCTTGAATATTTCAGTTCTAGTAAACTACAGGTTAGTTCCCTTCTTCATAACTCCGTCCAATTGTACAATTTATATCACAGTACATATACAAACGTCAAAATAAAGCTGTCATGAAGATCGGCAAATTGTTTAAGTTCGGTAATGATTGAAGGTATGAGACATAGTCACGTTTCATTGCAAGCTGCGATCAGAAACTACTTTCGTATCATAGCATTTTATTACAATATATTTTATTACATCTTTAACGCTGGTTTTAAAAAAAATCTAACTTATTGTAACTAATCGTGCCTCTTCTTTCAGTCATATGTGCATGCCGACATCAATAACTGATTTTAAAAACATCAAATTCTTCGTCGTAATATCTTGCATTCAAAAGAAAATATATGAAAACTTGGCTTTGAAATTAAAATTTAACTTATACTGAAAGGAAAAACAGTTACATTCTAATGACTACAAACAGGCTAAATCTTTGGAGGTTACAGGTTTTAGACCTATATAGATGTTTTATGTTCTCTATGGACCAATA
This sequence comes from Medauroidea extradentata, assembly GCA_003012365.1. NCBI lineage: Eukaryota > Metazoa > Arthropoda > Insecta > Phasmatodea > Phasmatidae > Medauroidea > Medauroidea extradentata. Next base: position 35,989 of record PNEQ01080661.1, read on the forward strand.
ATAACCAGAAGACTTCACAGTTTTGCCATTCACGTCCTGTTTGTATTTGGTTAACATTCAGTAGTGAACTTTTGTATATTTCATTGACCAATGGCAATGGTTTTTTTTTCTACCTACTTACAAGCTGCTACTAGCGCCGACCACTCTTGGTGACCGCATCATAAAACGCTGCCGGTTACCACATCGTAAACAACAACGTCGGCTGCGTATGCCAGGTTCACCAACTGTAACCTCTACGGAACAAAAGAAGACCGAACATCGTTGTAGACGCTGCTTGTTTAATTACAGTCGCCAAGTCCATTCACCACGAAGCTGTATGCCGGCGGAAACAATGTTCTGGTAAGGTTCCTCGGCTTGATAAAAGAAAAATGGGACGTACAGGCTACGTACAAAGAAAGCATGCATGAAACTTTGCCCCCCGGGGGGAGGGGGAAGGTATAACAACCTCCTTAGCGTACCTGAAAGCTTAAATACCCCCGGCGTATAAATACCGCGCTCGTAACCACATGGTCCAAGACGCATGGATGGAGAGGGGTCAGGGGGAAAAGCGAAGCAATAAATTACAAAAAAAAAAAAAAAAAAAAAATTCGGGGGTTCCATCGTGCGAAGAACCACCGGAGAGAAACAATATTTCCCCTACCGCCCGTGGAACAAAAGTGTATCGCAAGGGCTGAGGTGTTATTACCAACCTCACGCAACCCCTTTACAGTGGTATCAGAGGATATACCTCCCCACGCCCCTCACTCTTCCTCTTCCAACCCGAACCGTCTGTTTAAACATGCAAAACACGGAGCATCGTATCATATCCCACCTCGATATTCAAATGGCAGCTCGGAGAAGTACGGTTCGCGGCGGCCAATCGAAACGGACAAGGGTCTGTAATTACCCGGTGGACTGCAACTTCCAGGAGGGGGTGAGGGGAGGTGGTGACTGGTGAAGGGAAAAGGGGAGGCAGTAAAAACTGGGCAGGGCCAGGCCTACCACTATTAAAATAAGTTTCTATTAAAAAATTGGAATAATGGAGGAATAAAAAACGTGCATGCGTTATAAGAAGTAGGCGGGGCCTCAACCCGCTGGAAACATCAGGAGAAGGGGAATAGGAAAGGTGGCGCTTCCATTATTTTTCATTTTATTTTTAAAAAAATAATTTTTACTTCCTCTTTTTCTTTCCGCGTCCATTAATTTTTAGTTGATACTTGGAAATCGGCCCAGCTGTTTAATCGTACACTCTTCATAGCAGAAAAAAAAATTAACAGGGTCTAAATATATTCTGGACTCGTCAGGAATCTTCCGGTTCTTGTCCTGGGAGTTTTCGTCGACTGCAATACCGCATCTTCCATCCTGGCTAAAAACCGCGAGACGCGGAATCCGGTTCGGAGAGGAGTAATTCACGAAGAAGGGGGGAGGGGAGGAACGCGAAGGCCGAATGCGGTGAAAATCTCGTTTATAAATTCTTCGGGAATCATAGCGCGAAACATTTTTCAGAGTCAAGTGGACCATATATATATATATATATATATATATATATATATATATATATATATATATATATATATATACGTTTCAGCACACTAATTGGAAAGGCGAAATGACGTATGTAACACGTCTGTCAAACACCTCACCGCCTCTAGGCGCGAAGGACTAAATTATCGTGTATTGTTTTCGTAGAATATATTTTTCAAAAGGACTTCAAGCGATGACCCTATTATTTTAATTGTGGAAAGTGGTAAAGTACAATGCAGGATTCTACGATATTGTTTTACGATTACGGTTAATTCTTTCTTGGCTACAGCAACGTGAAAATACATTTTAAGGCCATGGTCTTTCATTTATTTCAAACAATTGCAAATAACTCGAATTTTTTTTTTTAACCAAATGCTTTTAAAAAAATTGATGCTGTGTACAGGCATACGCTACACAATTTTTCCAGAGCGTTTAAAAAAATATAATACCGTTTGCTAGCAAACAATTATTTTCTTCATTTTGGCTTATTTTCACAACGAAATATGTAATATTTCAGGGGCAAAAATCTAAAAATCCGTTTGGTATATTGCAACAGAAAAATTCAGATACAAACAGTGATATATCAGTGTTAAAATTGTATGAATGAATTTGTGATATATTTATTTGCGTTAAAAAATATGTTCGAAACCACTGCAAAACTAAAGAACGAGGCGTTAAGCACTTTTGAGGAGCTTAGTAATCATGTTTTTAACTAGCGGAGGACATTTTTGAAACCATAGGGACACAGTTTGAAGTCTTTCTTCTTTTCGTAGATAAATGCAGTAGAAACATTTTTTATAATTACAGAAGAAAAATGCTTACCGTACCACGCTACATCACGTCTTACGCGCCAGGTCCGCCAACTGTTAACGTCCAACTCCTTGTTTTCAGAAGGATTTCCTTCACTAACGGCAATAATTCTTCTAATCTGTAATAGCCATGCCGTTAATCTTTTCTGCTTTAACGCATCAATAAAGTTTCCTACTGCCTTTAAAAACTCAAGTAATTAAGTTGATATAATGCAGAATTAAAATAATAGAATGGATTAAAACCTACTAAGTTTAGAATGCATTTAGAGGCCATGATAACCCGATTAAACAGCTTTTTGCTGGATTCTTTTAAGTTAAGTAACAATCAACTAACATAAAAGTTTTAGAGTTTTTGATGACATTTGTTTCATTGTGCAACCTAGTTAATATCCTGGCGAAAAAGTAATCATCTTTGATGTATTCCCGCAATTGATTAGCGTGAACTGAACTACATGTTTGTAAACGTACTCTATTATTCACATAAACGGTTCAGCTTAGAAAAAGTTATACTAATTTGACCAGTCAGTTAGTAAAACGAAAATGCCTTTAACTTGAAAAACAGTTTTAAAAATAATATATATATATAATTAGTTAAACTAATTAGTGAGCGTGATGTAAAATGCTTGAAACAAAAACAGTGGGGTGGTTTTACTACACGTGCTTCCTTTTAGATTTAAATAAATAGTAAAAAAAAAAAAACAGCAAATGATGTAAAAATGGAAGATTGTAACTTTTTCTGTGTATTTAAAACTAAGCGCAGACATGTGCAATTGCTCTAAGAGTTTAAATATTATACCATTAAAAAACGTAATGTAGGTTTACCAGGAAAAATAAATTCTATGTTTTCACCCTTACAATATTTATGCGGTAGGAGTAGGTACCTAGCTAATCATGCGTAAACATTGAGAGACCCTCAATGATAACAATATCTCTATCTAGCTATTGGTTTTGATACCAACCTTTAAAAAAACACTGCTAACAATTTTATACTGTAATACTGGTAACGAATCACATAAAATACCAATATTACTTAACGTGTTATTCACATATTAGTTTGTTTTAATCACTGGTAGTATCACTGAAGGTAATTAATTATTTTTCAAACAATTTCACTTTGCCACTGAATCATTATTTAGTTGCCAGTTTTCAGGTTTACAGCGACAACAAAATAAATGTTCAATAAATAGAGGTACGTAAATTTCGCAGATACATTCCAGGTCGGGTTGAACGCCAATTATGTAGCTATACTTCGTTGTCATGTCTGTGACTTGCTGGCGGCTGTTATGAAACGCGTTTGACTACTGCAAGCCAGTAGTAAATAAGGAAATAATGCGAAGTGCTATTGCTTGCTACCTGCTTGTACGGTTATAAGTCAAATATAATCGATTGTGACCAGTGGGTGTATAGCACTGACAAGTCAGGGCTGCTACCACCGCGAAATTGACGTACCTCTATCAATAAATCATCAGTAGAGATGATGGTATATCGCGAAAATTTTTTGCACCAACATAGCCTTGAAACCACTGACACACAGTAGCTGTCTGCAAACCAATAACAGGCATCAAATATTACAACAGCGGGATTCTTATTGGCTTAGTCAAATTGGGGCAACAGCTCCACGTACAAGCGAAAGCCAGTTATATTTTCATAAGCTGAGCGTATGTTGAAGTCTAGCAAATAGTCAAGATTTCCCGCGATAAACCATCATCTCTAATCATCAGCAATGAAACACGAAGTTATTAGCCAGATCTTTTAAAAAATTCTCACTTCACCATGAATCGACTAAACATGTCTTGAAAAGGCTTGTATATTTCTGATGGCGGTACTTAAGTAAATACACGTTTAGGTAATTTTTAGTTGCAGGCAATTTAGTTAAGCAAATGCCGTGAAAAAACGAGTGGCGTTTCCGTTCCAAAACACTCAAGGACTTTAACGTACAGGGATGGCAATGACATGCGTTGTTCCGCCATGAAATTATTGTTAATCATACATATTACAAAAATAACAGTATGCCATGAACTTGCTGTAATTGAACATGCATGTCAATACTATTCATACAGCAGAGTAGGCTATTATATTTATGTTGCAGAAGAAATGCTTCCTACATAGCATTATTGTATTAAGAAACGTTTGAAGTTTTCCTGCCGGAAATCGTGAGTAAGAAAACATAAACGCATGCTTGTTTCTGACCTAAAAACAAAAAAATCTGGTTCGTGGCTTTACTCGTTGCAGTTTAGTAGTACATTTGAGTAAAGATTCAACGGTAGTACTTAGTCCTTTGAAAAAGGGCTTGTTCCCGAGTTTTTTTCAGACTGGTGCCATTAACTCAAATATTTTTTAACAAAAATTTTTGAAAAAATTTGAGTCAATGTGCAATCACACGATGCACAATACTGTGGACGCGTTTTTTAAAATGACCATTCGTCAGCAAAAAAATAATTTCCTTCATTTTTGCTTATTTTCACGACGAAAAACGTAGAACTTTGGGTAATGAAATCTAAAAAACCGTTCAGTATAATTCTACAAAAAAAATTCAGCTACAAATTATAACATATAAGTGTCAAAACTGTGCAGCGAAATTTTGATATGAGTATTAGGTACTAGCAATAAAAAAAATATTTTCGAAATCACGGCAAAACTCGGTAACAAAGCCTTAATAAACTTGCATTTCTCAGACTTCAGATACAACGGCGATTAATATTTAATAGTTGCGAAAATTGCTACCTATATTATTGCAATAACAATGAAGAATAAACTTTTTTTTTTCTTTCAAAAAATGTAGTACATCAGTTTAAATAATATCGTACTCTTACGTAAAAAAAAAAAAAACTTTCCAAATGTATTGCTTCATAGTACGGGAAGGCGAATTAAGGAATATGATGAGAGTAGCCGCATTTGTGGTACTATTTTGGGGGAATGTTTCCTTCAATATGATCTCTACTCTGTGTTTACCAGACTCAAATTGCAGCATATTTTTAGGTTAAAACTGTCTAACAATAATGGGAAAGTTCATAAAAAGAATTTCCACCGTGATGTACCTTGAGTGGTGCTGTATATAATTTTCTCACCTATGATTTTAGATGCGTTTGAACATCGGTACAGGTTATTTTTTTATGTCGTATAAGTTTGTTAAACTTTTCTTTCGGTGACCTGGTACGACACGAAGTCACACGTAATGACAGTTTGTGATCGCGGTCAGTTTTTTAATTACTACCGCAACGCAACAACGACCGCCGAGGCACAGGAGAAAAGAAAAAGTGAAATCCGGCTGTGTCGTATCTATCGCACGTCGACAAGTCGACCAATCCGGGCGCAGGCCGCAATCATGGCCGACGAACCCCCGCGACGAACAGCTGTCAGCGGCGGCGTGGCATGGCTGTCGCGACGGGACCCGCGCCCACGGGGGAAAAATTATCATCAAAATGGCGGCGGTTGTGGTAGGTAGGGTTTATCGGTAGGGGGAGGGGTGGAAGCCGGTACATTCACTTCCGATGACGCTAGGCCACAACAAAGACAAGGGTTGCGGGCAATCTAGCCATGCGTGCGTAGCAAGCCATAAGAAGTGGGTGGGGTGAGTTGGGGAACATGAGGTGAGTTGGCACTCGTATGGGGGTAGTTCTCGACCTCTCACCGCGGGAGGGATTCGCTACTGTATTTAAACAAGGGGGTGAGTCGGGGAAGGGGGTAAACCGTGGTATTGCAGCGTCTGACCCCTCTTTCTTCATCGACAGTCCCATCCCCCTTATGACGGAACACACACTTTTTATTATTATTATCATTATTTACCTTTCCCTCCCTGCTGTTCGGTCGGACAATGAAGGTGACGCTCCAAAAAACCGCCCTGGAAAACACACGATAAAAAAACGCATGTTGAAAAAAAATGGGGGGGGGGGGGGTAAGTGTAGCTGGGATCGCATATCTCTGTCCCTGTCTGTCTTCCACTGTATTATATTCAATCTACTATTATCTTTTATGTGTTGTGTGCTGAATCATGGTGCCACTGGAGGGGATTGGCTGGAGGAGGGGGCTTGGGGAAGATGCTATGGAATAGATACAGAGTAGCTGCCGGGTGGAGGTCTCTGCGTGCAAGAGCGGCTCTAGTGACGCAGGGATCGCTTATTCCCAGTCATAATGGAGGGCAGGAAACAATACCAACGTCTTCAAACCCTTTTCCGATGGGCTGCGGCCAGGTATGTGTATAACGTGAGCGCACAATGACTTGCGTCCGATGTTGAAGAAACTGTAAAGGGTGCGGTTAAGTGAGACTACAAGCATCTAGGGTCAGTTGTTGTGAGATGCAGGCTCGTCACGGTATTTTGGACGGCGAATTAACTGAGCGTATGAGAGCGTTACCTGTGCAAATATCCGCGCTATTTACGAGGACAGTAAATACTGCTTAATAGTTATGAATAGAGACCTGCGAATTCCGAATTATTGTCTGACAGCAATTGATAATAACGATAATATCCAGGACTACATAATAACCGAATTTCAAAAATATTCGCCTTAGGATTTTAAAATAATTTAACTTCCTGAAAACCTCTGTGCGAGTGGTTTGCGGATGTTAAAATTATTGTAAAATAAAAACGCAAATACGTTTGGATTTCGGATATTATAGATACTGTTTTATATTTTATTGTGGATTTTTTGGTCTCAATCCCTCATTTTTCTAAATACCGTTTTTAGTTTTTTACTTGAAAGCAAAGCGTACTACCGCCCAGTACTATATAAATAAACGTCCGCTAACAGAATATTTACTCGGTAAACAAAAACCCATCGAATGCTGATGAGCAGTTTATATTCTATTAACGATTGAGTATTCCAATCATTCGCTCGACATCTTATCTTCCCATACCTCTGAAGGCCATGATCCAACATTTCTACTGCTTTTTAGATAATATATTTTTTTTAAATCCTAAGCGAGATCAAATATAAAAAACAGTGTACACTTATGTTAACCGATTTTTTTAAGACACGAGTTAAGACTCAAATTTAAAATAAAAAAAAAAATTCCTACTCAAAGAATTCTAAATTTCGAATCGATCAGATCAGTAGAAGCTGCTCACATGCCTTTAACAAATCGAAAAGAGCTGATAATCTTCAAACGGCTAAACGGATTTTCTTGAATCATAGCTAAGAACAATCTCGACCAAGACACCTTTCAAAAAAAAAAAAAAAAAAAAAAAAAAAAAAAAAAAAAAAAAAAAAAAAAAAAAAAAAAAAAAAAAAAAAAAAAAAAAAAAAAAAAAAAAAAAAAAAAAAAAAAAAAAAAAAAAAAAAAAAAAAAAAAAAAAAAAAAAAAAAAAAAAAAAAAAAAAAAAAAAAACCAAAATCGGTTTATCCGTTTAGGAGCCAGGAATTATAATGCTGCAGACAGACGCGTTAAACTTGTAACACCTTTCTTATTTCGTTGGGGATTAAAAATACAGTTTCAGCTAATTATGCGATTAAGTAAATTATCATTAATACTTACTAACCAAATCTATGTAATTATCTGTCTAGAAAAAAATTAGACTACATAGTAGTAAAATGTTTAACAAAACTGTGCAGCAGTTTTTTTGTACAATTTGCTCTTGTTTTGGAATAACAAAATAATTATCAAGGGGCTCCATACATGAGCTTCAAATGCTTTGCAGCGAGTTAACTGCTATTCTATTTTTTTTTTCGAAACTATTTAACAAGCATTAAATTTGTTTACCTACGAAAAGAACACACCCATCAAACTATGACACTATAATTTTAAAATTTCGGCGAGTTTATTAGAAACATCTTTTTCGGGGCTTTCAAAATGGACAAAAATGGCTTTTCCAAACAGCCGTATTTGGATAAAATTAGAACCAGATTTGAGAAAAACGTAACTATGGGAACGTCCGACTTTGAACTATGCTGCTCACAAATAAAATAATGTGGCCACTGCTTTAAGTGCCATAGGAAAAAGGTTAATAGCAGAGCACTGCACACCAGTGGAGTGGCTTGCGCGGAGAGGCGATAATGTATTACATACATCGGTCAACGGCAACCTTACCGCTTCTGCCTCAGACACAAACGTAGCTTATCTGGGAAGGCCCCTTAAGTTCTCATGTGACTTCTGCTCTTGCCAAGTATGTGTGGCACACCTGAAGTGTCAACCAAAAATATAAGGTAAAGTGTAAAATACATACTATCCAGTAAAGCGATCATGCGAAGATAAGATGGCGCCGAACCTTCTGTCACGGATGATGTTCGGATGAGTACAGGCCAGTGAATTCTAGCTTGTCGCCATGTAATACGCGATATTGCTCATCTCTTGATTATAGATATATCTATGATTGCTTTAAATCCACATACAAATTCCATTATTCCAAATTGTAATTTTTTTTCTGTCGGCATGTAGTCTAAGGACTGTATTTAACCTATACGTAAATAATTAACATCGCTATGTTCTCGCAAAAAAAGTGTTTTTTTTTTTTCAGGAGAAAGGTTGAATGTCTCTGTCAATTTTAGTAGTTTAGAAATAAACTAAGTTTGTTTTCAATAAACACAAATGCGATAAAAATAATTGCTAAACTGTTTTCTGATCGCCTATATATGCTTAGAGATGGTGAATATTCGCGAGACTCTTTCCTGCAAGCATACTCTCCAAATCAGTTTACAATCCTGTGTTTCTTACAATTGGATGATGGATGGCTATGTGACACAGTTTAGCTGTTTACAAACAAGTCACAGACGTTCAACCGTAGTACATCAGAACCACCATTGGTGCAGATAAACAGGGACTCACCAGGAACAAAAGAAAAGCGTCGGAGTGTAATAGACAGTCAACTTTTCTCGCGAATAAACCACCATCCCTGCATATGCTATTCAAGTTTTCAAGCACCTACTGTACATTTAAAAAAAATATATGTTAATGACTGATGTATGACTTGCGAAATTCCCTGACGCACAGCTAAGTATTAATTTTATCCCACCCCTATGAACAGTATGCATTTAATTAAATGACTGATACAATCCTAACTTCCATGCGAGAGCAGGGCCTCACACTTTCTGTCTCCTGATTACGTTAGAGGTACACCTTGCATTAGAAATTTTCGAAGGAGATTCACTTTGACATCTCCATCTCGCATACGTTTGGCACGTATCTTTTTTTTACGAGTTGTTTACATCTCTTTCTGCCGTTTCTCCCAACCTCGTGTCCAAGCTTATCCTTACTTATATTGATCTTCTCTCAGATCTCTTCCTTGCATATCCGCCTTTAGTTATTTTATATTTATTTTGCATAAGGTCTTCCACTTTTTTTCTTTGATACGAAGGTTGACAAAATTATGTTTTTTTTATTCGGCCATCGTCCTTCCCATAACTTCATCATAAGCCCGTGCAATTTTAAACGACGTTTCTCTTCTTCTTCAATGATGATAGCAGGGTATATAATATTAATTTATTGATTTATTTATTTGAGATACTTTCCCTCATCGAGATTCTTCAGCTCCTTCTTGGGCCCGAGTTTCTACCTTTTTGACGATAATGATTTTTAAAACGTAAACGGGAATCGATATCATAAATTCGCTCCGTAACTTTCTTTAAAACTGGTTTTACTACATACTCGAGACAAAATACAGTATGATGGTACTTTATTAGTTAATTAACTTAATTTCCTTTTAATTAAAAATAATTTAAAATCGTTATACTTTTTGTCTAGAAAAATTACGTTTCATAGTAAAACCAACCTGCAACAAAGACACGGAGCAATTTTACGATTTCGGCTCTATTTTGGGTATAAAAAATTATTCTCTCTAAATCCAAGAAACAGTCTAAATGCCCTTAAGTGTTCAAGTGCGATAAAATCGTAATTTTATATTTTCATGAAATAGTTTTAGTTTTGTAGACGACAATTGTGAGTACAGTTTCCTCTTACAGAACAATTTTAGCTATCATAGTTTTTCCATAACGGTGCGTTAAAGTCAAAATTTGTTTGTTACGCTGTCATGCAAATAGTGAAAACCAATTGACTTACTCAAGTAAAATAATTTATTGTGAACTTATGTGCCATGGTCTATGCAATAAAACATTCAAAAACTTCCAACGTAACGTTTTTAACTTATTTTGAACCGTAAAAGTACAGAAAAAAGTTGTGAATTTTGTATTTTTTTATAAAAAAATTTCACGAGATATTATTTATGTTTTATTTCATAGCCTAAGGCATGTTACTTCACTGTGAATTATTTAATTTATTTAAGTCAATTAGTTTCGCGAGTTGCATGGCAGCAAAACATGCAAATTTTGACTTAAAGGCACCGATATAAGAAACATAATACGTAACGTCTACAAAACTAGCGGTATTTTTTATAAATATAAAATTATTACATTATCTCTCTTTAACGCTCTTAACGCTCGCTTTCTGTTGTTTTATTGGATTGTTCTATTTTTAAATTTTATGCAATTTTGAGAAGAAAAATGAGGAATTTGCGATCAAACCGCGAATGAGGAATTTGCGATCAAACCGCGAATTATGTTTACCTTGCGCTACAGTAGTCTACAACCAAATCAGTTAAACTTTTAAAGTGTGTTTAGGCCATAATCAGTCCGAAAGTCTTTTAATATTCATAATTTTCTGTACTAATTGCACGTACGTTAAAAGGTGCCATGTTTGTACTGTAACGCAAGGTTAATACAATTTGCGGCATAATCACAAATACCACATTTTTCTTCACATAATTTCATAAAACGACTATACTCTTTTTGACGAAACTATTTAACGCATATTACATCTGTGTATCTACGAAAAGAACACACATTTCAAATTAGGCCGCCATAGTTTTAAAAATTCGGTACGTTTATTAGAAACATTATTTTTTGGCCCCTTAAAACGGCCAACAATTAGTATTTCAGACTGCCGCATATGGACAATTAACAATCGGATTCGAGAAACATAACTATATAAACAAGCGTCAGACTTTGAACTATGCTGCCCATAAATAAAATAATGTGGTCACCGCTTAAAGTCCCATAGGACAAAGGATAATAGTAAAGCACTGCACTCCAGCTGAGTGGCTTGCACGTAGAGGCGATAATACATTACATATGTCTGCCAACGGCAACCTTACCGCTCCTGCCTCACACACACAAACGCAGCCTATCTGGGGAGGTCCCTTAAAATCTTTGTCTACACTGTTAAAATTTTTCCGTAAATTTACGGGCAACTTTACGGAAACGTCTGTTTAACTAACGGAAACGTTATTTTGTAACACAGTTATAAGTAATTATGTTTCATTAATTAAACGCATGAAAAACTACGAGAAGGAACTAAAAAAAATAACCAAACGCATTAATGCGCCTGCATCCTAAAGAAGTCACATAAATATGCGAGTTTCCATAAGTGGAGCTAGTTGCCTTCCGTAAATTAACGGACACTTCTGGAGAATTTTTTACCAGCACTTCTCCGTAAAACAAAGAAAATTATTTTTAACAGTGCCACCAAATTTTTTTAGGGTTTTTTTTTTTAACAACTGTCGTTTAGTACTCCTTAGTAACATACCTAACATTTCACCAGCATTCAGTATCACTTGAAATACTCTCATGTGCACCGTGATAAAATTTTAACGGAAATATACCGTTAATATACGGAAATAGTGTCCGTAAAAGTAAAATACGGAAATGTCTGTAGTAAATATGCAGTACGGAATCATACGTAATATGTCCGTAAGTCTGCTGCGGACACTTGCACCAAAAAATCGAAAATTTATAAGTTACACAGATGTAAATATTACGGTTATATTTTAATAACATCACCGGTAAATCTGCAAATCTGTATAAATGCAATTGTAGTATTATAGACATGTAAATATGGCTCAGTTCCGTGTGACGAAACTGTTTTACGGAAACTTCTGTTGGATAAAGAACTAAGATTCCGTGAATTCACGGAGGTATCTGGAGAATTTTTTACCGGAAATTCCGTAAATCGACGGAGAAAAAATTTTACAGTGTATGTGTGTGTATGTATGTATATATATATATATATATATATATATATATATATATATATATATATATATATATATATATGCCATACTTCACCTCCACATAAACATATGCTTTGTCTAATTGATTCAGGTAACGTATTTTTTACTTTTTTAACTATGTTTAACTAGGACAGAATTCAACTTATTAATTTGTCGTCTACCTTTTGTTGTTCTTCGTCTTATTTCTTGTTACCGCGTATCTTCCATCGTGTAAAAGCGGCTTTACAGTTTTGATTAAAATCTCTATTTTTAAACACGGTTTTATAAATTGCTTTGTAGTCTGTCGTACATTGTTACGATGTAGTACGGAAAAAATATGTTTAAATAGGATTTTTTGCCCTCACTTTATTGTCTGTTCGGTACAAATTTTGTAATAAATTTTCAAATAACTTCCCGATGAGCTACACACTTTTGGAACTTTAAATATGTCTCAGAACTGATTCCAAAATTTCAAAAGCATAATACTAAAAATCAGAAAATAATATTTAAATTTAAAAAAAATGTTCCATGTGTAATATGTTTACAAAAACGGACTAAAATTTATCAAATACAAATATAACCTGGAGCGGATGCAATAGAAAATTGATGCAAGAATACTTAAACCTAAGACATTAACAATTTTATTGCACTGCAAACGATGTGAACTCTTAAGTGAGATTTCTCAACAACAGCTACTCTTTAAGTTCATTTAAGGCACCCTCCTACTGGCTGTGTGCTTGTGTGAGAGAGGCACGGTGGTAAGGGCGATGCTGACCGGCTCATCCGGTGCGGTATCGCATCTAAGACACTGAAACGGCGTGCAGTAGAACCGTAGATCACTCGACAGACACTTACAGTAGAAACCCCATATTTTTATTTGTACTGGTGAAAGGTTTTAAGCAAAGTCCACGGTATGTTTCTAGAGTAGTTTCAGACGAATCCTGTGAGTAGATTTTTTGGATATAAAAAAAAAGCTGTCAGCAGCCATTTTGAGATGCTCCGAAATGATTTTTCTAACCAACGCGATGCTATGCAAACCACCCTTCCATCATCGTTTGAAGTGTATTTTCTTTTCGTACATTGACACAATGGGCATATGTGGAATAGTTTCGTAAAAAAAAAGTACTTACGAGAACGCTGCATCATGTTTTAAGCGCGTGAAGGCAAGGCCCTTAATATTATCTAAAGCATGCGCCCAACATATTTTTCCCCCGTTTTAAATTTTACAAATATAAGAATTTATTTCATACATTTAAGTCCGTTTGAAAAGCGCGCTACATTAAATATATATGTTTTTTATTTGCGTGGTAGGCGAGGCCCTTAATATTATCTAAAGCATGCGCCCAACGTATTTTTCCCCCTTTTTAAATTTTACAAGTATAAGAATTTATTTGATACGTTTTAGTCCGTTTGAAAAGCGCGCTACATTAAATATAAGATATTTTTAATTAGAGAAGATTATTTCTTTCCTCACAGGTAGCACTTGTGTCGTTGTTCCACGCGGGAGAAGACAATACTCAAATGCCGCATCCTCTCCTCCTCTGGTGTACAAGCCCTTGCTAGCACCAGCGTGGATGCAGCACTCGAGGCGGATGGCGAAGAGTAACCGGGAGGGGAAGGGTGGGTCTATTGAAACACTATTGAGTAGTCCGAGTAATAGACCAATTTCAATACATCATCAGGCGGGTCGGGGCGCTTGCTAGCTACCAAGCCGGGGGAACACTGGCGCGCTCTGCGAGACGAAAACATATTTGTGTCGACCGCAATACTAAGCGAACCCCACTGTGCGCCAGTTGTTGTCAAGCCGTGCCACGTGGGTCGTAGATTATTTTAATTTCATTTATTATAGACTAGCGACCCGGGTAACACTAATTATCTACAGCCAAGAATTAAAGTAGGTATATATGCAATTGACATACCGCACACTTCCAAGTCCCGATCCTACATAATTAATGTATTTATTAAGTCTATACATTGACATGCCACGCACTTCCTCTCGATCCTACTTAATTAATTTATGTATTATTAATTTACTAATAATTTATTTCTTATTAATTAATTTAGTAATTAATTTGTATGGAAAATATGACACAAAATTAGTAAAAAGGTACCTGGTAGCACTAATTATCTATAGACAAGAATTGAAGTCTATACATTGACATGCCACACACTTCCAAGACTTGATCCTACTTAATTGATTTATTTATTATTAATTATTATTTATTTATCAATTTGTACGGAAAATATTACACAAAATTGGCAAAAAGCCGAAAAAAAAAACATTTTCTGTTGATCTGATCGCAACCGAACTTTACAGGATCCCCTGCTGGGCTATTCTGAAGATTGCCTGGAAAATTTCATCAAAATTGCTCTATCCGTTTTGAAGTCCATAGGGAACATACATACACACATCGATATATATAGGTTCCTGAGAGCTCACTGAACATATATGGGAACAATACACGACGACAAAAACTATAAAATCAGTTACTAAAAACAGAATATTACACAGGGGAGGTTCTCAAGGGCAGGGTATCAGATCCTGAGTACAGACTCCTGATTGAGCGCCCGCAGGCATATGCATGTTCTGAAGGATTACACGAGAGGTCTGACCTCTTGGCCGCCGCGGTCTCCTTTAGTTACTTAAAAAGAGAGTAACAAAAATAATTTCTCAAAACCAAAACTTTAAGACACGTCACTAAAACCAGGACTTCTACGTTAATTTCTTAGTAACATGAAGAAGTAAATGAAGTTTACTGCTGTGCCGTGTGTTAGTAAATTGTTTTTTTACGAATTCCACATGAGCCCATTACGTCAATGTACGTAAAGAAAAAATACTCGGGATAACTACGGAATGTCATTGTTAACAAACCATGCTCATTTAAACTACTGTTTCTAAGCCCTTCAACATGGCTAAAAGCATCCTTTAAGATTACCGTTATTTAAAATGTACTAGCAGGATGTATGTGAAACTCAATACAGTCTTTTCGCAAATAAAATTATATGTTCACTGCTTGAAGCCCCACTGAAAAAAAAAGTTGGATCTTGAATGTTAGCTCAGCGCTTGACTTGTGGCGATGTGGCCTTTGATACGCCCTTCAAGGTCGCCCATATAGCCCTGTCATTCCTGAGTCTCTAAGGCACAGGTAGGCACGCACCATTATAAAGTGCTCACTTTATGGTGAACAGCCTATAAAGCTCTATCAGGAGCATAAACGAACTGCTGATTACGAAATTAAATTATGAAACTTGCAACGAATGTATTCCGCTACCTATAACTAATAATTCTTTAGGGACAAGAATGTCGAACTAAGCCCTTGACTGTGGCTTGAACTATGGTATGGGAAGAGAAACAGATAAAAAAAAAAAACGTTTGACGGAGCGTGGTGTTAGATTTTAAGGACGTTCACGTGACCAAAATTCGTAATTTTATATTTACACGGCATAGTGATCGCTTTATAGACGTTACATGTGAATATATTTTCCATTTTTTAACATGTCTTAACTCTCATAGTTTTCCCATAGTGACGTGACAAAGTCAAAATTTGCAAGTTACGGGAACGTAGTAATAACAAAAATAAAAGGTCTTACTCAAATGAAATAATTTACACTGAAATTAGATACCATTGGCAATACGCTGAAATACTTAAAAAAAAAAAAAAAAAAAAAAAAACAATGAAATTCCTTTGTACTTTTTTAAAAAATCTGAAAATGACGACAATTTACTTCTTTTATGCCAATTTAAAAAATACTGAAGGACTCTTTTTTATATAAATAATCTAAGCATATTGCGCATAATATCTCATTTCAATGCACATTATCTCATTCGAGTAAGACGCTTGTTTTTTGTTATTTCTATGTTCCTGTATCTTGCGAATACCGACTTTGGAATGCGGCTATGGGAAAACTGTGAGAGTTAAAAAATGTTACAACTGGAAAATGTAGTCACAAGTAATGTCTAAGCGAACACTATGTAAATATAAAATTATGTTTTTTTTGCCACGTGAGCACCCTTACTAAGTTTTTAGGGACAGGAATCTCGAACTAAGCCCTTGACCACGGCCGTAGAAGAACTCGCCTAGATGTTTGGCCCCCTTGTTGTTTGGCTGCAGTTCACCAAGTTACCGAGAATATTTTGTTTTATTGGCGCTGCAGTTAGGGCGGTCGGACTCTGACTCCGCCCACTTCCTTTCCACTAAGATAAACGATTTAGCAAAACGTATTTTTTACCAATTTATGAAATAATACCTTCGCTCACAAATTTAAGAGAAGACTCCAGCAATCTGTATTTACTTTATAAATTTAACAATGGAAAAAAGTGGGCGGAGTTAAGTCCAACCGCCCTAACTGAAGCGCCAATAAAACACAACATTCTCGGTAACTTGACGAACTACAACCAAACAACAAGGAGGTCAAGCAAAATACGTTGGTAAATAGGCGAGTGTCCAGACCTGTGCTTCTACGACCGTGCCCTAGACTGGAGGTTGAACAATGGTATGAGGAGAGAAAGCAATAGAGAAAAAAAACTCCCTAACGGTTGACGGAGCGGGGTGTTAGTTTAATACGCTACATGATCTCCTAGTCGGACCGATGGACTTGGCCCCATCCCCTATTTTCCCTTCCACCCCTCCCCCTCCCCTTTTATACACGGTGACATACCGCCCGGAATATCCCAAGTGACGTTTGATTCTGACAGGCAAATTGACTGCACAGGTCAATGATAGATCCCGCACCATTTATCACGTAAGCCGCGGGTCGTAGGGTCAAGAGGGGAAGGGGAGGTGTGATGGTGTGGTGTTAGCACGGGGAGCAGTGTTGCCAATTTAGCTTTTTTCCCCCGATAAATCTAATTTTATTTGGAATTCCGTTTAGCAACAGAAAAATTTCCATCCCGCTTAGCGAGAAATCTTGCTTTTTTCTGAGTGGATGAGCAATTTTAAGATCACATCACGTGATACCATGCCATTATATCAACTACATAAGCATTCTGCAAGCAAGGTTGGTCCCTCATCTGCAAGCAAACTTACGACATTTTTACTGATTGAAATGTAAATATTAACCTCGACGATCCAGAGAAAATCACAGTTTAAAGGAGGTATTAAAATGTTAATTTTTATTTATTAATATTATAAAATGTTTACCTTCAAATAACAAAATAATATTTTAACTAACAGCAATTACGGCTCTAGAATGGTTTTACATAAATCTATCTTTCTTGGCCTATTTTTGTGCATAGGCTAAGGAGATTCATTGAAAACCTGTTGCAACAATGATCTCGAAGTTACGGGACCAAAGCATACGCATTAAGGAAATTGTGTGAGGGAGGATCCCGAAAATGTTAAAAAAAATTCTGGAATATTTTTTTTTTCTGTAAGGTAATATTACACCTTTACTTACACTAGTTACATAAATTTAACTGTTAGGAATCGAAAATATAACTCTGTAATTGGCCATTCACCCAAGAACATTTTGGCAGGGTGGGTCTACTGGGTCCAGAGCTCCTCCTCCTCCCCCCCCCCCTTGTCATACGGAAACTCTTTAAAGTGGATGGTGCAGACACATCGTTAAACGTTAGTATTTTTCCCGTTACAAACACCCCTGAAGACGTATAAATTTTTTTGGCATTTCATGCGTTAAATGTTAATATACTACAAAGTTTTACATTGTTAGATAATAAATTATTTCTGTACAATATGACATTTGCTGGGAAGTAGCAAAATTTGTGTTATTTTTTAACTTCTAACAAAAGTCAAATAAAATTAATTGTCTTTACTTCCCCTCCTTTTTTTTTGCATATATATTATATACATATATAAATAAATAAATATATATATAAATTAATAAATAAATATATATATATAACAGGACATATATATATATAAACGTGCGATTACAGATAAATGATTTTACACGTCACGTGCTACTACAAATAAAAATTTTAAAACTTTCGTTAAATTTGGAAAGTGTTGCGTAACCTTATTTTAATTATTCCTATGTGTTGACTAGTTATTGTTAAACATATATAAACGTTAAAAAAAACTTATGAAAAATATTTAGATGTCGAAATCTCTACATTTCCAACCATGACCACCGAAACAAGAATTGAAATAATTTCCTGAATCTACAAAAAAAAAAAATTCAATTACACTAAACAAAAAATTCATCTTGTATTTTTTTTTCGGGAAGCACAATAAAATAGTACATTTGCAATACCTGTCAGATAATTTTCTCTACTGGTCATTTCTAAAGTAAGCTTTAAAAAAAATTTAGTGGAAAGTAGCTGTTGCTGATGGCAAAAATACCAACCTATTTCCTGTATCAGAAGGGATTAATACAAGACCGTCCGTTGGCAGGCCTGTCTGTTTCGAACATTATTAATGCAATTCTCCACATAGCTACAGGGACGGGTGTGATAATCAGATTTGTTGATTTTTTTTTTTATTTTAGAGTTATAATTTCCCGACTACCTTTGTTTTGGCGAACAAAAGGTTGATTGTGAACGGTGTGGCTGGAAGTTTTTGCCGTAAAAGTCGGGAGGACATGTCGTGGACATCATTAAGGATAAATGTGTGTTTGGTTGTGACACGGGGAAGGGGGGGGGTTAGGGATTTGAATTCGGGTGTCCTGTGACACCTGTGCGTGCCCCGTGTCACATAAAGCAACTCCACATTAATCACAGTCACAATTCGCTTTCAACAGAACAAAGAACAAAACCATTCATCTGTCTTTTTTTTTCCTGTGGCGAGTGTGGTTGTATATACGACTGGAAGGGAAGTCACGTGCCCAAATGCGGACAGATTTCCAAGCGAGAAATTTGTGGTTCAGACACTTCGATGTCAGTGATTAAGGGAGGCGGGATGATGATATATTATTAGAGACCAGGAAATTTCGCAAATTCATTTTAGGTGACGTTATATTTCAAACTCCTGTACACGTTAATTACTTGTGCTGTTGGTAGGGACCCCTGTTTTTCGCTGAAATAATTTTGCCCCAGTTTGTTACAGTGACTTACGTGCACATCTGTAATTCTGCTTCATGGTTATTGGCAGCGTGTCTATGTAACGAGCCGTATCTCATTTGACCGAGTCAATTACAATAACGTTCCTGCAACACCACACGTCTGTGATTTGCCGGTAGAATCCCATGTCTCGTGAGAATTAAACACCCAATCATTAGAGACATGCAAAATTCGCGTTATTTTCTGACTACTGACTAGACTCCAAGTGACTATAGGCTCGTCCGACGTCTCCCGCTGGCCGATATTGTCGTGACTTGCCGCGGAGAACGCTTACCCGGTAGAGAGGCCAATCTATGTAAAGACGTAACACACGGAAATGACAACACATAAAAGTTCGTGGCCAATTGAATCGCAGATTATGTTTTGTTATGTATAGGAACGTGAAGTTTAGTCTGTTACCATATGATAACGCGAATTTTGCATGTCTCTACCAATCACTGACCACGACGCAGAACTGCTGATGTGCACGTGAGGCACCGAAACAAAGTGGGGCAGAATTATTTCCCAAAAAACTGGGGTCCCTACATAAATCTTTATTTTCAGTTACTGTTGTTAAAGACCGAATTGCAGTTAAGAAATTAATAAGAATTTCCCAACTGCAATTCGATCTGCGAGAACATTAACGACAAATATATTTATAGTGTCTAAAATTCTATCAGTATGTATGCCTATTCTGTTCCGTTGTTAGGTTAAAGTTCCAAAATATTTACCCGGAAGAAAAGTTATGACACAAAATACAAAAATTCTGGATGGTGACTATCACTCACTCTTAAGTCTTCAGTCCCGTAGACGAAATAATCCTGACCTATGTCAAGACTGACTTAAAGTGCTACGAAAGTGACATATTTTACCGAAGGAAAAGTTTAAGAGTGTGAGAAAAAAAATGTAAGAGAGTTAGGTAGGTATATAGGCCTAAGTAAACATTATAAAACACCAATTGAAACCTACGCGTCTTTAAATAATGATATTTTCCAACATTATGAACAAACAATTTCACAGAAAGACGCAGTTGCCAATCATTGTCTGTTGTGCCGAAATTAAATGTACGAGATTTTGGGGTCAGCGATTGTTCTTCCAAAGAACGTTACTAGAGCAAAATGTTTTCTGAGAAAGTTGGCAAAAACAATTCTCTAAGGATGCGGTTTTTTCCTCTAATTGGTTTGGAGGAACCTACAATTTTAAGCTGATGCTTTAAGCGCGGAATTATGTACAATGCCGAAGTACCAACGTCACACAATTAGGCTTGGAAAAATCGCGGAATTCGTTAACACAAGCTGGAATACAACATTGAAACATATGTGTCGCATACGAGTATTTAACTCATCCTTGAGGGCTCTGAGCTAACAAGAATTACTATCTAACGAATTTCAAACCCAATCACGGCATAGGTCTACCGATGTGCCAGAAACAGCCAATGATCTATTTATTTATGTCACAGTGTATGCCTGTAGATATTTTAAACTTATTGTGAATGTCGGAGAACCCGTCAATTTTCCGATAAATACAAATAAGACTATCTTAGTTGAACTTTGTGATTCGTATGCAAAATAATACAACGTTTAGGGTTCTAAGCACTTAGCGCTTACAAAAACCTGGTATAATGCTGGTATTATATTTCAGAAACGTTACAACTACAGAATATTTAGAATAAAATATTAAATCCGTAACAAACCTTTCTTAAAAAACGGCTATTAGATGAAAAATTAATAAAATTAAATTAGAAATTTCTAAAGAAAAAAAACAGAAGTAAAATTGCACAGTGGTATGTGAGATAATACACTGATATTAAAATCACAATGACGATAATCTTGTGCAGTTACAATAGAACAGGTTAGAAATAAAAATTGCAAATACACTTTTCATACATTCATATATAGTATACATAAATTATATACTATAGTGTAGTAAGATAGCAAAGAAAAGGACGGGAGATTAACGACCGATAACCTGTACCAGATGAAATCAGCATAGGTTTCCTTACCTGAAATTATACTGGTTTGACGCTGTCATAGTATTTTTTTTATTAGAAACAATTTCAATTCAAATAGTTTCTGAAGCACATATCCTTCTTTAAAAAGGCGAAGAAAATTATATTTGAATATGAATGACCTTATGAAGTGTAACTTGAAAACTGAAAACAGAATAACTGTCTCCTCGCCGTGTATGTATGCTTGTAAATTCTCTTCAAAACGATCGGAATATATTGTCCACGAAAACATAATTACTCTGAAAATGGCAGCTCAACTGCCTCAAAGACAAGGAAAAATTCAGCACGTCGGTGATATTTGCAAATCGACTGCCAATTATGTGCTATAAATGAAATTACTTCTTCGCTGCTAGCGACACACTTCGGTTATGGGCGACAGATAAGTATTAACAACCTATAGTTATCGGCGAAGATTGCTTCGCTAAACGTTTCGGTTTAAATGTCATCGGCGACTTGGATTTCTAAATTCGCTGAACCATTGGAAATTGGCTTAAACTTGTACGCCGACGAAAACCGTTACAGCTGATTGAGGCGATAAAAGTCAGAACTGAGGCATTCATTTCTCGCGCACTATTTACAGTCTATCTCGTGTAAGAATTCCATTTTTTTTTTAACTGTTATCTTGGCAGTTACTTGTAAAGCAGTTTCCATGTAAAAACTACTTTTGTCTCTGCTTTATTTGGTTTCTGCAAAAGTGCACTCGGCTGACTGTCTAATTGAGCAATAAGTGAGTCTAACTTAGGTAATATTTATTAGTTCTTGACAGTTTTGAATGTTACCTTATGTGTACAGAGCTACTGGGAAATACTTTTCATTTTGCTACACTGCACAGTTAGCAAGTCAACTTTGCTCGTTCATAAATCACATGTGATAGAGGAACACACTGCTTCTTCCATTAAAACAGCTGTAAAATGGATGCCAACACAACAGTCAAAAAATGGAATTCTTTCGTGAGACAGAATATAAGCTGTACGTAACTCCAAACAACGACAACTATAGTCATACGTATTACCACAGATATTGCATTCATAAAAACAACTAACGACAGTTAAAATAATATCGTAATATTTTCGTAACTAGAGTAATGAAACACAACCGCCGAATGGAAATTTTGTGAGAAAATTAACAGATGGTTATTTTTTCTTAAGTTGGCAGGATTTGCACATGAACACAATTTTCCTCCGAATTTCGTGCCATTCAGTTTCTTGATATTAATAAAATATGATAACTGCAATTACTGAATAGTTACCCTTCATTACCACGTCCGAATTCATTTTTGATACAGAAACACGATTAAGGTTTCTTTAAGTTACAAAAAAAAAAAAAAAAACGAAACGAACACTTATAAAAGTGACCGAGTGAGGTGGCACAACGGTAACACAGTGGACTCGCATTCGGGAGGACCCGGGTTCGATTCCCGGTGGGGTCGGTCCCCGGATTTTCGCATGTGGGAATCGTGCCGCACGATGCCGTTGGTCGGCAGGTTTTCTCGGGGATCTTCCGTTTCTTCCGCCCCTCCATTCCGGCGCTGCTCCATACTCACCTCATGTCATCCCTCACCAGCACTAAAGACCTCGATGTTAAGGCCTTGTTACGGAGTTTTGCAGTGATTTCAAAAAAAATTTTTTTTTATTGCTACGTAATACTCATATCAAAATTTCGCTGCACAGTTTTGACACTTATGTGTTATAATTTGTAGCTGAATTTTTTTGTAGAATTATACTGAACGGTTTTTTCGATTTCATTACCCAAAGTACCACGTTTTTCGTCGTGTAAATAAGCAAAAATGAAGGAAATAATTTTTTTTTTGCTGGCAAATGGTACATTATTTAAAAAAAAACGCGTCCACACTATTGTGCATCGTGTGATTGCACATTGACTCAATTTTTTTCAAAACTTTTGGTTAAAAAATATTTCAGTTATTGGCACGTCTGAAAAAACTCGGGAACAAGCCCTTGCGCTGCCCAAAATATCTCACTTTCACTCGATCCTAGGCTCCGTCCATCCTGATTTCGGTTTTTCATAGGTTCCAAAAAACGCTCCAGGCAAATTCTGGGATAGTTCCTTAACAAAAGTCATGGCCGACCCCTCTCCCAGATTTTATCATTGTATGAAACGTATTAATTTTGGGTTCGACCGTTGCTATTCACGTATAGTTAGTTTCTTGCACAAAATGCGTTGACTGAAATTATCTTAAACTTATCTTGGGACTGCACGGATTTATGTATTATGAAACCAGGTTCAAATCCCTAGCAACCCAAACAATATTCTACGTTTATACGACTAACATACATTAAATAATTCCTGTACGTGGAGCCCAAGAGGGGATTTTCCTCGTGCAGTGTTGCCACAATGTGCACGTAAAGTAGCCTGTCACCGTGTAACCTTTCGCCACTAACATTTTCGTCTCTAATTTAGCTCGGAATCACGTGGTTTGCTTATCATACGGCAGTTTCTTTAACAATGTGTGTATCATATTGCTATTGATAGTACAATTTTATCTGTAAATATATCGAACGTAAAAAAAAATATCAAACGTAAATTAAAATAAAAAAAACTACTGTAAGTCTGTGATGAGTTGGGTATCCTGTTGATTCCAGAGGACGCTGCAGCATCAGGTCAAATTAACCATGTTATTGTATTATCATTGAAGTCACAATATACTAAATTTCGCATCGATCAGACCCGTAGAAGTAGCACATATTCCTACGACAACTAAAAAAATCTTATAATCTTCAAACGGCTGAACAGATTTACTTGCATCATGGCTAAGAACACACTCGATCAAGTCACCTTTCAAACAAAAAAAAAATTAATAAAAATCGGTTCATCCATTTAGGAGCTACAATGCTACAGACAGACACACGCGTTAAACTTAACAGCACTTTTTTTGCGTCGGAGGTTTTAAAAAAAATGGTAGCATTGTTTCGAGTTCATTCCAGGCTTGTTCTGCAATTATCAGTCGTGCATGTTTTCTATAAAAATGAAGTCGGCACGGAGTCATTATAACATCCGCACGCGAGTGACATACTGTCACGACGGATATAACTGACGTCGCATAATTTCACATGATTACTCCACAGTTGCGGTAATGCACCATAGTATACTGAACACTTCTGATACCAACTTCTGAAAAATAAACATTTCATCCAGTAACTACCTAGGCCTATTTCACAATTTTGCTGTAAACGCTGAACGTGATATCGTCGTTAATGTTGGCAATAAATATGAAATAATGTTCTCTTGGTCTCGATATAATAACAAATCTGCTATTTCTTTACATCAGAAAATTTTATGGCCAAACTTTTTTTCTTGATTGCCTTTACATTAGATCAATAATGTGTTGGAAATAGTTCACTTAGTCACTGGAATTATGTGGTTTTATACAGGAGATCTTGTAGTCTACAACATCATTATTTATTCAGAATTATTTCACTTCGGTAAGTCAGTTTGTTACAGTGTGGGAAACCATTGTGAGAAAACTGTGGTAGATAAATAAACTTCATAAGACCAAAATTTATTCACAATTTGACGGCATTAAGCAGAAAGAAACCTACCTGCAGTTCACTGGAAGTGAGATATTCAAGACAACGTTTTCTGTGCGCATATAAAATTTATATAAACCGGTTTTATCTGGGCACCTAATTTTCGTCAAGTATTGTGACTTAGTTTTTATTTTTTATTTTTATATGACATTTTCCGGACCTTTTGCTTTGACGTGGTATGATTATCTTTAAATCTATTATTTTGTGGGTTGGTTTATCACTCTTACTGGCGCCCCATTTATATCTTAAAAAAATATAAAAAACATGTCTGGAACAAATGCAACAAATATTAAAAAATAAGAAAATTGCTGTCTACCGTGCCGAAGTAAATTAATCTTGTCAGTATCACCGCGTTGCACAGGATCACGTATTGCTTTACATTCAAGGTCGTGTATGATGTCTGCGTAAGGAGAAGAAACAACTAGGATACAGGCGATAAGACCATTGTAAACAATGTTTTATCTCTGCTGAGAAAAAATTCTTTTGTTTTACAAAACAAGGGTAATACTTGGAAACAAACGACGGATAAAATCTCCAAGACATTCATTTTCATCGAGGCGATTCCATTGTTGTCGGGAGATCACGATTCACGAGACGTTCTCATTCCGGAAATGTATTGTCAACCGACATATCCGTAGTGGGTCACACAAGAGAATTTTTTTTTTCTAGCACTGTGCACAGTTTTGGTGTAGTTTCTGTAACATCGCTTGAAAATAATCCAATGTCAGTTTAAAAACCATGTCCTTACATCTCGAACTAGTTTCTTGCCAATTTAAATACGAGGTTTTATTTTCATCGTCTAGTATGCAAACATTTTATTGTAAAACGTACAAAATTATTCTTGTGTGCAAAAGGGCACTGCTCTATGTTTATTTGATTTTACGTTGAACTGACTTTTCTTATAGGTATTTAAAATATTTTTACCATCAAGCAACCTTTTTTTTTTTTTTTTTTTAAGTAACGCGTCTTGAAAAAGTTATTAAAGTTGTATGGATCACTGTTTTCGCTAGTTAAACATGTAAAAAAGTGTTGAAAATTTATAGTTTTTTTTCTTCAACATTATTTGGGCAATAATAACCAGATTACAGAAACAGCAAAAATATACATTTTCAAAGCCATCCTGACACATCTAACAAAAACTTTACATCGAGTTTACACGGAAATATCTTTGGAGGGAACTTTCATTAAAAAAATTGTTTCAATTACTCTTACCTTAACTGATAATGGCAGTGTACTGTCCTAGTAGCGGGTAAAAACATGTAAGGGGAATTGAAGTTTAACGGGTGTAGGGGATGTCGTTGAAACACGACAAGCATTACACGGCCTGTATTTCATTACCAGGATCAGGGGGGTGACACTGGATAGGGCCTACACACCCCTTATTTTCTGTAAACGATTGCGTGTGTACCAATATATAAACATCACTGCAAGACATTGAAATACATTAACAGAAATAATATTTGTAGCAATTACCATACATTACAGTGTTAATGTTGTAATCTACGCGGATTAAACCTTTTGTTTTGTTTTAAAAACGGTTTGAAGAATATTGGTGTATATTGAGAGTCTTGACAATTTTTATCTAGTGGTACACCCGAGGATTGTGTACGGGTACGCCGCCATTTTACGTTACTATTATCACTCGTTTGCATGATATTCGCACGGTTACGATTCGTCAACATTTATTGTACCAAACGGTACGTTTTTAGTTAGACCCTTTAGTTTAAAGTTCCATGTGCATTTTTTTTTGCCTAAGTCTAGGTTTGTATTGTACCAGTTATGTGTGGCTTCATGACCTATGTTTTATTTTGATTTAAAAATGTTTTTACGGCTGATGTTAACCTAATAGAGTGGTAGTGTGTTGTGTCCCGTACGCTGCCAGTCGTTTTAATAATAACTGACTTCGAATGTACATACATATTACGTTTTATTGACGAACAGTACTTAAATCAAAATATCAGATTTACTCGTATATAACCTAAAAGTTATAGATTATGAGTGCACACAATTTAAAAATTACATTAACCAAATCAAGATCCTCGCAATTTTAAATGAAAAAAAAATCATTACAAAACACTAATATGACAACATTATAGGCAAATTAGATCTTTAAAAAGTTTATCACGACTATAGTAGTTTCCTGCACCACTATGGATATCAACATAAAATTTACCTCGAAAGAATATGTAAGTTTTCATTTGCGTGGTTGGTAACCCACAATTTTTTACGACCACAAGATCGGGCCGCCAATAAGGATGGTTGCTTAACCTGGCAGTGCCATCTCTTATAAACCTTTACATACTCCTTGGCCGGGATTACGTCGGCCCGAGGGGTGGAATATACGGCTGAGATTCTTGTTTCAAAAACTGTGGAGGGGGTGTTAATTGCCAGCGTCAGTGGTTTTCACACATTTGGCCGCGTGTGCCGACCCAGAAACAGCATCCTTATTATTATTTATTTTTCTGTACCCCGTACAGGAAAGAGTGCCTTTCCACTTGTTGGAAGCCGACCTTTTCCAATGCTAAAACTGCCACCCAAGTACAACCCCGTTTATCCGTACTTCGCTTATCCGATGTTCCGCATTTAGCCGACGTTCTCCCGGCCCGTTTATGTCGGATAAGCGAGACTCGACTGTTCTTGTTTATGTACCATTTATATCGTACTTGCGGCAAGTCTTTACAGCAAATAAGTTTATTTGTAAAAAACAGCAGTTAATATTAAATACAGTGCCCCGCAAATCCTGGCCTAACTGGAGACAAAAACGTTAGCGGCAAAATTTTGTACGATGACATTATATAGGCACAAAGTGGCAACATAATACTGTACATAGTCCACACTTGCACTTCACAGATATCTAACCTATCTTACTACTGCTGTTCTGACCTGCATGCTGTATTATGGGCGCAGGTTCAAATCCCGAGCAGCCCAAATATGATTCTACTTTTACTTGACTTAACATACACAAAATAATACCTAGGCGTGGAGTGCAAGAGGGGACTATCTCCATGCAGTGTTGCCAAATTTTACACGTAAAAGTTTGTCGTAAATTATTTTGTCGCTAACATTTTCATCTCCAATTTAGTCCAGTATTCGCGTGATGTGCTAATTATGCGTTGGTTTCTGAACGCCCTGTATATATATATATATATATATATATATATATATATATACACACACACACACACACACCTGCGTACTATACATAGGCCTAAATGGGAAAAATGGAGCAAAAAAATTGTCTAACTTACAGTAGTAACTGGTCGGCTAGTTAACTCAATGTGTTATTTTGAGATTTAAAAAAAAATGCATTATGCTTATAAACTTTGTTTATCCTGTTCCAGAAATCAGGATACTCCAACTTTGGGACTGTATTCTCACCCGTATTTTTCAGTGGTAAATGTCAACCACTATAGAATTAAAAATTCTTACATTAAATTGTATTAAAACATTTCCTACGCAAAGCTTTATTTTTAAAGAGTACTGCTTGGATAGTTACAGTATTTAATGATGGAACATTAAGAACTATTGAAATAAATGTATTCTTCTAGAGTTTCGGGTACACAATTTCCAACTTAACTGTAGGGACTAAAAGTTGCATTCATGAAATTGGTAAAAATACATTTGATGCGAATACTCATTTCGGCGTAATAATCACCAGGATATGTAAAGATTTCCGTTTTCGCGGAAGGTAGTACTCAATATCCATATTTCTGGTAATAATTCTAATACACGTCACTCGATTGTTTTGACTGATGCAGTATTTAGCGAAATATTTATTTTTAGCTATAAATTGAAGGTAAATGAAATTTTTTTTTTGCGTCTTTCTTGTGTGGTATACTGAAAGAAAAAAATGTAGGAACTGTTCGTTCTCTTCCATATTAATTGATAGTAAAAATAAAATAATTGTATAATGACCGCAATATTTTACCCCAAGGCGTCATTCAAGGGGTGGCAGGGGGGACGCAAATGCCCCCTCCCTGGATTTAGAATTTTTAAATGTATAAAAAAAATTTTGGTGTATTTTTTTATTCAAACAGTGCTAACTTAAGCACATAAAACTGAAGTTTTATTATTAAAGTTTCTAATTTATACATACTTAATTAATAAAAAAAGATACAACAAGGTCACTGTCGCCGAAAAAAAATCTCGCCCCCCTCCCCTACCCTCCAATAAAACCCTGAAATGACGCCCCTGATTTTACCTATTTATTACCTCTGTGTAATGTTAAGTTAGGGACTCAAACTCAGTGCTTACCACGATGTGCCAACCAAGTTTCTGAACTACCAGATAGTTCGTAAAGTACAATTAGGCTTGATTTGTAATCCATTGTTGTTTTAGTTACCGCACGGGCTTAAACGGCAGTTTGACGGCCGGCATTAGTTGTTACAATAATCGTAATAATCTCCCTCTTCCCGCACTTGGTGCAGAAGTCATGAATGATCGCGTTTTCGAAGCGACGAACGCGTTATAGTCACACTAGTAACGGCATCCACTATATATTTACGCCAACAATGGGATTAAAAATATGTTTGGCGACGGGAGATACTCCCTTCTCTCCTCCCGTTCCCCAAACAACCACCCTTCCCCTTTTTTCCGGAACGGCTTTTAAGCGCCGCTCGAAATGGTAATTTTAATTTTGTCATCCTGCCCGCGCACATACTCATTTGTCTGATATTAGCACGTGATGTTGACGGAGAAAGAGGAGGGGGGTTAAAAAGCTGGGGGGAGAGCTGGGATCGCTTGTTAACACAGGGCTTGCATGCCGCTTATTGTATCGACAATCGATACGTAGTTGCAGTTATCGACATATCTCGACGCGGGAGAAGGCTTGGGGTTAGCCTATAGCCGGTGCTTGGTGAGAGGTTCTAGGTAACACGAGCTAGCATTATTTTTCCTCCTACTTTGTCCAGTCATCTAGCGAGGCGAAGCTCACATAGGGTTTGGGAGGACACGGGTTTGATTCCCGGCGCCAGTCGTGTTTTGGTTATCTCAAGGTTGTTCCGAAACCACTCCCGGCTAGGGCAACTGGTTCTGAATGAAAATAATTCCGTACCAACTTCTGCACGTCTACTTCTCTGCTTCATGGATCTATGATTGGTAGATGCTTATGGTTAGCGATTATGGTTTATTGCGGGAAAACTCGACAGTTTGCTGGCTTTCAACGCCGTTCAGCTTACCAAAAGATTACTAGCAGAGACCGGAAAAAATTCGCGCGTTCACTGAACTGTAGGATTGCCTCCAAGAATCTCTGCGAACACAAACAGAGACAACAGCTGTTCGTTGGCTGTTTCCTGACACAGTAAAATGGGTCCGCATTTAGCTACATTGTTATTATTGGCTCATCGATTTCACAGTGACGTCCAATAAGTAGAGTCACGATTTTATGACGAAAAGATTTTTGCACCATTTGGATTTCATGCCTCATGTTATCTCATCCGCAACTCTGTTTCATGGTCAGTGATTGGACGTTTTAAATGTCACTTGTCTTGATGTTCTACTGACAAATCACAGGCGTATTACGTCACAATATCCTTATTGTTATCGGTGCAGTCAAATAAGGGACGTGTCTGAGCAAAGACACGCTGCCAATAGCCGTGAAGCAGAGCTGCCGAGGTGCACGCGAGACAGTGAAACAAAATGTTGAAAAAATCTTTTCGCGACAAAATCGTGGCTCTATCAATACGTCAACGGCCAATTATGAACGTTGCACGAACTTACGGTTGCTGGAATTCAAGCTTGTACCTGAAAGAAACCAATAAGAATCCAGCCATTTGATGCACGTTATTGGTCTGCAGACAGCTACGTTGCGGCAGATGGGCGTCTCCCAACCATATATGTCGCAAGGAAACTGCAGCATTTTCAAGTGTATGTTGGCACGAAACATTTTTACGATTGGCCTACACCATCATTTAGAGACCCGGAAATTCAGCAGATTCATTTGCGAAGAAGTTAGATTTCAAACTTCTGTACACGTTCGTTACTTTCGTGATTGGGTGAGTGTTGGAGGCACTCTTGTTTGAGGTCTGTGAACCAATAGCAGACCTCCTTGATTATACTCACTAACTGCTGTGCTACCTTGTCACATGTACAACTGATCGCAGCAGTCGATGTACAAGTAGCTGAAGACATAGTGTACATAGGACTGTGGAGTCCAGCCTGATGGTCGTTGAAAGCGAGATATATCCAGGTCTCTTACCATCATCTCTACATCTAATGGAATATCGAGAAATTTTTTATGTCAACATACCTTTGAAAATACTGTAGTTTTCTTGTAACATATATGGTTGGGTTATATATGTCTGACACAACGTAGCTGTCTGAAAACCAATCATAGGTATCAAATATTACAATAGCGGGATTCTTATTGGCTCGGTCAAATAGGGTAACAGCTCCAATTACAAACTAAAGCCAGTAATCTTTTCATAAGGTGACAAGTTAAAGCCGAGTTGCGAAATCGAATGCAGATATCTGAAAACACAATCACCAATGACGGTAGCAATTCGATATCGAGGAAACCAGGCAGGAAAGACGAATTGTGAGAAACTGTTAGTTGAGTAACTCTCGTGAGTATTTCATTTCCGCCAAGACATCTGCGAGCTATTTTAACGACAACTGAAATTCTTCATATCAGTACTGAGTAGATAAATGTATCTATAGAGTCATTGTCTAGAACAACATATTATCATCGTTCATGGTTTAGCATTACTTTTTGTCTGTTTGCTACAGTGCATCTGGTAATCGGCAGTCATGCTTGCTTGTATGGCTATACCTAAGGTTAATTCTCCTACAGGTTAGAAAGACCAATGCTAAAAGGTTTGTCGCAGGGAAAATTTATGCCGCTTGAGCGCTGGTATCTGTCATGTAACTGACCAATCACAGAGCTTTTCTGAATTTTAAGTTACATAAAGTTGATAATTTAAAACGTAAAATTGGTGCATTTTCACTTTGTAACTGAGTTAAATGACTTTTGTAATTCCCAAGCCCTATTTAAATTTTATTTTACTCAGTTTCGTATTTTTCTGGTCCCTTAGCGATAGTAGCGATACTGGAGGCAGAAATTTTCCCTGTGCCAAACTTTCTCATCAGAAAACACATTTTCCATCTAGCATGTATTTCAATAAACCTTACTATAACATACGAAGTAAAAATGTTTTTGCACTTTTACAAAAAATAAATATTGGAAAACTAGTTTTCAAAAAAAAGTTTTGTAAATCTCGAAAACTTTAAAAACTATACAGGAAAAAAAGCTTGTAAATAAACTAACATGTATAGGCCTAAACATTTGTAAACATTACTGTTTAATTACAAATAATAATACTTGTACGTTGACAAATAAATTCATGTACTGTACGTTATGAAAAGTAAGGTAAGGTTTACTGACTAAGTCCCTACTGAAATATTTTAAAGTTAATGTTTCCATATGCTGAATCAGAAATAAATAAAGGGAAATTCAGTGTGATAAATAACAAAGGTTCTTAAGATATTGGCGATATTATATTTTTTTTGTGTGCGTTAGGAATCTTATTGTTATTTTTTAACGATTCTTGCAATTGGGGTAAATATGTACAAAATACTTATATAGATTGTAGGAGTATTGTTATATTTTTGATAACTTATATTAAACCATGCCGTGCCGCATTAATTCATATACATACACTGATATATAGAAATGGGGACCTGAATTCCAAACCATGCTAACTCCAAAATCTAAGATTTAGGAAAATATCTTCATTGTGTGCATTTATTTCTATCCGCAGTACGCTACTAATCGCATTCAAATAATTGTGCTTTGATTAGATACCAATACAAAATAGATATAAATGCACACGAAAAAAGATATGACCTTTTAATGATATTTCTAAGAGTTTTGAGTTAGCATGGTGCATGGTATGGAATTCAGGTCCCCAAGTTTTAAGAAAACTGGTACCTAGATCAGGTTCTTATCTAGGTAGGCTGCGTTGGCGTATGTGAGGCACAAAACCGATTGAGCGTTAAGAGTGACGTCGGTCAGCATATGTAGGCCTAATGTCTTATCGCCTCTACGCAGACCCAGCAACTGGCGCGAAGGGTTTAATTTTATTCATTTTCCAATGGGACTTAAGCGGTGACCATATTATTTTATTTGCGATACTTACGGTTCAAATCCCAGCGCCTATTTCTATTATTGTGTTTATCGAATCCGGTTGGAATTTTCCTAGATAGGCAGTTTAAAAAAGCTGTTTTTAGCCATTTTGTGATTCTTTAAAATCGTGTTTCCAATAAGAGATGCTCATTTTTAAACTGATAGAAACATTGTTTGAAATGTGTTTCCTTTTCATAGATGTACAAACGTAATGGGTGTTGAGATGTTTCTTCCAAATATGATTACTTGTAACTCGCTGCAATACGTTTCAAGCGCAGGTAGATAGGAACCTAAACACCGCTTCATAAATGTGGTATTAGCGTGTGAGAGAGTGCTCGGGCGTCCAGGGTTCGATGAACTCGCGAATCATGGACAGGGATGTCGGAAGCAGGCGATGTTGACACAGGCATCTCACGTCACGTCCGCCAGAAAGCAGCTCCTGGAGCGACGGATGCGGGGCGTTATCGCGCCAAACAACTCGCCAAAAAACATGTTTTTCCGCGTAAAAAAAAAAACAGACCCCGCATCGCGCGGAGCGACTCGGGCAAAACACTCTTCGATGACGACACGACGACGTCCGACGTCACTGGAATGTCCACGTAGACGCGGGACCGTACTTCTTAAGGTTACTATCTACCTGCGCTTGAAATAGCATTGCAACCAGTTACAAGTAGTCATATTTGGAGGAAACATCTCAACGTGTATTACGTCTGTACGTCTATAAAATGTAATCACATTTCAAACAATATATCAAACAGTTTAAAAATTAGGATCGTTTATTTGAAACACGATTTTCAAGACCCTCAAAATGGCTAAAAACAGCTCATTTAAACTGCCGTATATAGGAAAATTCCAACCGGATTCGAAAAACACGAAAATAGATATAAGTGCTGATATTTGAACCATAAGTATCGCAAATAAAATACTACGGTCACCTCTTAAAATCCCATAGGAAAATGAATAACAGTAAAGCCCTGCGCGCCAGTTGATGGGTTTGCGTGTAGAGGCGATATTGCATTACATACGCCGACCGAAGTCACTCTTAACACTTCATCGGGTTTAGTGCCTCACATACACCAACGCAGCCTACCTAGATAGGAACCTTAAAGCCCTGTACACACTATCTTAATATTCTGCTGAATTACTTATTTCTGTTCATAAACATCGATAGCGATTTTATTCCAGAATTACGTAGCAAAACTTCTGTGTTGCGTAAACCCTATCACTGTTTACTAACAACTTTCGGTACGTAAGGAAGAAAAATATGTTTGTAATGTTGGTTGCTGTAATCCAATAAGTATAACTGTAGAATTCCCTAAAACTATTTCACTAACAACACACGCATGTGACTCCCAAGTAAGTTAAACTGTCTTGTACGTATTATTTAGGTTTTAATAACTCCCGCAGCCATTGTTTAGCAGGAAACAGGAATTTAATTTCTGTTCAAATCCCCTTGGCAACCCTGCTCGCGTACATCGCACGCGCAGTGGCAGAAAGTGTGCATTGCTCACGCGCGTAAACATACACTACAATGAAAAATAGGATGGGGCTCTATCTGTAAAATTAGATACACAATACTGTCTGGAACCAGTGTAATACACTGCTGCAGTGCTATTTGCACAGAATTTGGTACGGAATTCTATAACTACTGAATTATGGATAGTGTGTGTCCAGGCTAAAGACTCCGCGTAAGTCGCCATATTCGATAATTTTCTTATTCGCCTTTGTGTAATACTTACAAGGAAAATGTGAACTTTGATGTTGTAGCGTGAATTATGTTTACTGTACTGTACTATTGTGACATACGCCATTTATATATTATGTCATCCCAGAAATTCAGAATGAGGCTAAGATAAAACAAAGTTAAACGAAAAAAAAAAAAAAAAAAGGAAAACAAGCCTAGTTTGGCTGTAGTCAGCACGTCCATAAACCAAAACAACAGGACATGAAAGATCTCATTACGAATTAGTCGACATCAAGTAAAGGAAAATAAAATAAACATAAAAATACAAGTCGAAATACAAAACAAAATAATGTGTAAAACTCAGGACACCACAATTAAGACAGCACAGACTATACTGGGACGAAGACAATATTGGACACAAGACAGGATAACAACGACGACGTCACAGACAACAGACTAGACGACACGACGATGAAGAGACAAAAGAACACAGTCGTGTCGCCGTCATGCGCGAGGCGCGAAAACGGCGTGTATTGTTTCCGTTGTTGGCTTAAGAGTGCGTGGTAGATAAAAAAAACGCTGAAATCATCAATTTATTTCTACGCTTTTTTCGAAGCCAATATGAATAAAATACTCAATGACAATCCTAGATAATGGTATTTGCCAACTTTATGAGTAAATATTTATCCAGAATTACTAACTCGTTACGCGTGATCTCTTGCGCCGCAGTTAAATGCACGAGGTTCCGGCGTCAGACATTGTCTCAGAAGTTCGTAACACTGGAAAACAATTGTGTTGTAAACGTTGGCTAAAACTATTGTCTAGGATTGCTATTGTTAATTTTGGCAAATTGGCTTCAAGAAACCTTCAGTTATAGATTAATGCTTTTAGCGTTGAATTATGTACCACGCCCTCTTAAGGGCTGGGGGCCCGAGTTTCTCGGCTTTCAAGAGAATTATTTTTTTTTTAATCCATACGAGAGTCAATATCTTAAAATTGCTTCGTAACTTTTTTGCAAATTGGTTTTACAATGCAATGTAATTTTTCGTGACAAACTGTATGAGTATAGCTAATTTATCAATTAAAAGGAAATTTCGTTAGTTAACTAATTAGCAACTATTTTGCAGTCTTCTGATTCGACAAAATTAGAGTATGCAGTTTAAATGAGTCATAACAAAGTTACGAAGCGATTTTACGATATCGGTTCCCATTTATGTTTTAAAAAATAATTGTCGTTAAATGCGAAGAAATTCGTGCCCATGCCCTTTTCGATGTGACTTGAAGCTGTGACCGTACAGAAAGTGCGTATAGTAAAAGTCCATCGCGTGATTCTCTATTTTGATTTTACGATTAAGTTAGGTATTTTTGACGTGACAGTAGCTTGAAAAATGCCGTTTTTAGCTACCTTTCTGAGCATGATATCTAGACAACAAAATATTAGACGCATAACTTAGTTTTAAATGTGTTTTCTTTTCGTAGATAAAAACATATCGAACATACGTTGAGTAGTTTATATATGTTTATATATGTTTATATATGCCCCGACAAACGTTGTTTTGTCACATAAATAACTTATTGTAAGTGTGTAAGGATGTGGTATATAAGTGGAAGAGGTATAATAATAAAGAAATTAATTAATAAATAATAATAATAATAGAGCAGCGACATCTGGTGGAGATAGACGGGCATCAGTTCGTGGAGTCAAATGATCAATTATCACTTACACAGTTCTAAAATTATTAAATTAAAAATATTCACTAAACAATAGCACTTAGGAGTATAAAAAATAGATAAAAACCTATTCGCAGACCTACCGAATGTATATACAAAATTTCATTGAAATCAGTTAAGGGGGAGTATGGAAACAAACACTGTGACACGAGAATTATATATATATTATATACACACACACACACACACACACACACTCCTAACACGCTGCAACAAAGTTCACGCACCAGCTGTACAGGGCCCTTAACTACTTATTTTTATTAATTAATTTCCGGCGAGTCGACATTCTCATACCACGGCGACACGAACAAATCACTTCGCATTCAACCGCACAAATTTATTTTCCTGCTTACTCCAGCAAGGGAACTCGTTCGACAAGACGAAACGTATCGGCCACGCCCGGTCGGATGTTGAATAACGCATACTTCGCTCGTATTTGTGTCGTTCGCCAGTCGGCGGCGAATAATTTTCCCCACTTTCACCGAGACATTTTTCCTCGATTCGCAAACGCCAGGAAAAGTAGGTTGCACCTGACGTGCGTTGAAATTACATTGGTGTACGCGTTAAGAACTGCACAGTGAAAATCGCCTCGGATTAGTGAAATACGACGGCAAACCAAGAGAAACTGTTCAATACACCGGTCATTATAGCGGCTGCATTAGTTCTTAATCGCCACACGTGGATTTATGCTTAGGACTAAGGGCGCTGCCTACCTGAGCGTTAGAGGATCAGAAGAGACGAAGCTATAAGAACGACCTTCAAGGTCAAATGCCGCACCGCCGCAAAGAGCCAATCGATGAACTAGTATACTACATTGCCCGTCGATCCATTTTTAATTTCAGACTTTAAGGGCGCAGTCTACCGCAATTTTCATCACCATTTTATTTTTTATTTGTACCAGATATTTTTTTCTTATTTAAGACACAAAATGTGACTAAATTTGGCTCTTGTGAAATTTTTTTTATCTCTCATAGTTTTCGCGTAATGGCTCGTTAAAGTCATGTTTTTGCATTTTCCGTTTTAACGACTACACTAAAACCAACTGATACACCAAACTAAAAAAAATCACAGTGGATAAAGACATTGCAGGCTACAATGACATGCTCATGAAATTAAGGAATAAAATTATTTTAATTTTAAAAAATTGCTGCAACTAAAAATAAAAATTTTAAAAGTTCAATATTTTTTTAAAAATACAAATAATGTTTAAAATCATAAGAGCCGAATTTAGTCACATTTTGTGTCTAAAACAAAAAAAAAATATCTGGTACAAAAACAAAATAAATAATGATGATGAAAATTGAGGTAGACCGCGCCCTTAAAGCGTGAGAGGTAATCAATCACCAACTAGAATTTTTGTATTTTGTGTCAAAACTTTTGTTCTGGGAAAATTTTTGGAACTTGAACCTAATTACGGAATAGGATACATACTGATAGATATTTAAACAGTGTAAATATATTTTTGTCGTTACTCGCGTTACAGGCCGAATTTCGGTTAGAAAATTCTTGTTACTTTCTTAACTGTTATTCGATCTGTAACAGCAGTAACGGAAAACTAATAAAAAAACAAACTATGTTTTCGTTCTCCCAATTTTTGTTTCTTTTTTTATTTTTTATCTGTATTTTTTTTTGTGTCGTTCTTCAGTCGACTACATTCCTCTTAAGGAATTAATTTTGTGTTTTATATTTGTTCTTGTCCTTGTGTCGTCTTCTGGGATGTGACTACATTCCATTCATGAATTATCTGTATGTGTTATGTCTTGTGACTACAGCTTACTGGTTTTTCTTCCTTTGCTTTTCGTTTGGGTGTGGGATATTCTGCAATACGACAACGTTCGACTGCAATGACGTATGCAAAGGAAAAACCTTTTATGTTCACAAATCAGAGACGTCACTTCACAAAGACACGCTGCCAATAAACATGGAGCAATAATGCAGGTGTGCACGTAAGACACTGGAACAAAGTGAGGCAAAATTATTTTCGCGGAAAGTCCATGGTTCTATCCTATTTCTACATTTTGAAGTACGGAAGCCTTAAAATGCCGTTTACGGCCACGGTCTAGGGCTTCGAAACAATGTTCTTAATTAGTATGATGTTTCAACAATGTTCGAAGTGTTTTCCATTTGAATCGGTCATTTGAGAACCCCACATGTCACATTTTTCACAATGTAGGTTTATGCACATTTAATCATAAAATTGTGAATTTAAACCGTTCAGGATAGAAGTAAAACGTGCACCAAATCTTTTTAAACAAAGATACGTTAATTAGAAGGTTAATATAAGTGTACATTTTCAGTAATAAATTATTGAACAGCAATTTCAGTAAGTGAAATGAGGGGTTTCTCAAATGACTGACTCATTTGTAAATTTGCGCAACGTGTAGATGTAGAATAGTTTCGTAGAAGAAAAAACGTATTTATGAACACGCTGGAACGTATCTGAAGCGTGTGGTAGACGGCGGGCGGCGTCTTCAAGTTTTGATGCAGAAATTAAGGCGTTGTTTTGTTGCAGAAATTAGGGAATTGTTTCGGAGTTTGTTGTATGTATGTTGAGCAACTAGTAGACTCTTCTGTGATACGTACAAGAAGAAGATTGGCGCCAAAAATTTTCAAAACAGAGGCACAAAGACGTACAGTTATCATAAATAAAACCAAGATTTGTGGCGAAGAGATTTTTGCCCCATTTGATTCCGATGCCTTACGTGCACATCTGCAGCTGTGTTTTACAGTCAGTGATAGGATGATTTTTTTTAAGGTCACGTGTTCTTTCTTCCTATTAATGCTGTTTTTTCGAGTTTTATTTTTGTTTCGACCTAGAAAGGAAGCAGGTATCGTAAAACCGTTACATAGAAATGTTGGAAATCGTTTGTAATCTGTAACCAAATTTTTTCAAAACTTAAGTTTAAATATTTTTGGAAAGTTATCGACTTAATTAAATTTATTTTAAATCAATTTTAGATAAAATTATTCAATCTTACGTTTTGAAAGAATTAGGTCACATAGTACAATTTCCAACATTTCTACGTAACGGATTTGCGAGACCTGCTGCTGCTTTTCAGGATTTAATAAATAAAACTTACTAAATTTGCATAAATAGTGACCCGTGGCATTAAGGGGCCCGCCTCGTTGCCATAAAACCACACTGCAGCGTGCTTGAAGAAAAAGTTTTACACCGAAACTAATACACGTGTGTTCACGTCGTTTCTCTACGAAAAGAACACACACTTCAGACGACTTCCCTTAAGTAGCCTACTTTCAAGACAACACACGTATTAGAAATCCCCTTTTAGGGCAAGTCAAAATGGGTTAAAACGGGGTTTTCAGGCTGCTATAGCGGAAAATATACTAGCCGAATACATGTGAAACCACTTAAGGGTAGTGCATTGGACTTTAGTTAAGTGATTTCGTAAATAAAACAATAGGGTCACCACTTAAAGTCCCACAGGAAATTTGTTTTTTTCGCGAAGACTGCACGCCTTAAGCGTAGAGGCGACGCACCGTTGTATGGCTCATACGACGTCGCCCTTAGCACCATACCTCACTCACACAAACACATGTGCCACGAGGTCACACCGCACAAACCATAGACGTGTGGGTGTCATAGAAAATCATGTTTTAATTGACGCAGACAAATGACAAACGTCTCTGCACAAAGACACGCTGCAAAGAACTATTTATTAGAGTTAGAGATGTGTAACCTGTCTCGAAAACCCTGGATCCCTGATTATAAAACCACCACGGAATACACATACCGTATCGGGGATTTGTTATGCCTCTGCACAGCACAGGTTAAGGTTATGCATTATCGTCCTATTAAGGCGCATTCTACAATGACACGTGCGCGGATACGGATCACAAAAACGGAAACCTCGTAGTCGCTTATACAATTCGACGAAATCGCACGCAAGCGGACGCGGATACGTACGGATTCACTGAACAAAGCTGGTCAACTCCCAATTCTTCCGTATCCGTGAATCCGTGTAGCCAATAGGAATCGAATATGTATAACGTTAGTCATTTGCTTTTCAGACTGGTGCAGCTGGCCGCCATTTTTATAACCTAAAATTTCGCTCAACAAACAATGAACTGCGAAAATTAATGTTTTTAAGGTAAATAATTATGTTTAACTGTTGTTATGAACATTTAATATTGTGTACATATTTATGCAACATGATTTTCACATATTGTTTCAAGGCCTTAAATACAAGAAGCAACAGTCTATTACGTTCCCGTGTGTACTGTAAACTAGCAAACGTAAGTAACTACGTATTTTCTTACGTTTTACGCTTTCGTGTCATTGTAGAACGCGCCTAAACATATCTATAGCCGTCTTCTACTGATTTCTTAAGTAACTGATAGGTAAAGGAATATCTCACATGTTCAATGACCTACATGTTAGAATTCATTATCCTATGCCTACTCAAGCCCCGTCAATTCGTTCATTGTCTGCTGCGCAATTGGTCGGGGCTTGGATATACAGATGTCAGCGGATTCTAACATGTAATTTATTGAATTCCAGAAAAAATTTTTTCCTAGGAATGACTCAAGCATTACATTCAAATCTGAAAAAAAAAAAAAAAAAAAAAAAATTGTGGTTAAACAGTGGCGAGTGTACTTTCCATTTATTTTGCCAAGATACGTAGAAGGAATATTATGAAGACGATGTGTACAGAGGTTAATCATAGAGACGGAAAATTCGCGGTTTCATTGATTTGTAAGGCAAAACTTCAAAGATATCCGAACAATGTAGTTCATATTTACGTCACTTGTCGCTTTCTGACCCAGTGGTGCTGCATGACAGAACCTAGAATTTTTTACTTCTTTATTACCGGAACGTATCCTTCAACGTAGGTTTCAAATACATCTCATGCAGGCCAATTATGAAAGTGGCACAGACGTAAATGTGTTTGAATTATACCTTGTTACCCGAAGTTATCGAGTAATTTTGCAGATATTTAGTAATGAGTATACGATCCAGCATGTATCACTGGAAATATCTAGGTCTATGGTTCTTGATTGGTGTTGATTATATCTCCGTACGCTAGCGACACTGTTTTGCTAGCTGCAAGAATGGACCCCAGGAACAAGTACAGCTCGCACCAAAATAGGCCCTATTTCACGAATGCAACACACAAGTTCATAAATAAAGTGGATAATCGTGTGACTCTTGTGTATCAGCGTAATAAAAAACAGTGTCTAGCGAGGATTATACGTACAGAAACTGGGAAATCATGGGAATAGTTGGCTGTTTGTTCGGCGCCCAAGTGCAGTGCATAACACTACAGGTTTTGTATCGACAATGCAAATCGTTTATTCGAAGCAATGTTTCTGTCTTAAACTGGCCCAATTAGAACTGTAAAACTTTAACACAGAAACTGTGTTTAATAATAAACGAAAAATGTTTTCATGATTGTATAAGTGCTGTCTTGGTATTATCTACAAAGTAGGCTAGTAAAATCCAGAGCAGTTTGTTTGTGTACAGATGTTTTTACGAGTTGGTAGCCTAAATATATCTCCAGTACTGAATTTCAACACGTAATAAATTTGTTTTTGAGTTTTTGGGGTGGATATTTGTTTTGGAAGGGGGGGAGTAGTAAGCGCATTGGGTCAGGGGGGGGGGGGGCACCCTTGAATAAATATACCATAATTTGTTCCTACTGTTTTTGGTAGCAGCAAACCTCATAGTTTTCCATATTTTGGAACCCTAAAATTTACCAATTTTGTAATGAAAACAACAAGCTAAAACCAAGCAAAATAATTTTTGCCAACGACCGGCCCGTTATTTTGCTAAACGCCTGCACAGAATTTATTTTTATGTTTGTTTGTTTATCCACGCACTGTTCAGCTCTGGGCTGTTTACAAAAAGAAGTAAATAAAC
Source organism: Medauroidea extradentata (assembly GCA_003012365.1). NCBI lineage: Eukaryota > Metazoa > Arthropoda > Insecta > Phasmatodea > Phasmatidae > Medauroidea > Medauroidea extradentata. The sequence continues at coordinate 78,240 of PNEQ01080661.1, forward strand.
ATACAAAAAGGTATTAAAAATTAATATGACTATGGTTATGCACACATAAATTTAAAATTACGTTTATGGCTAATAAATCTCTTGTAACTAATCTAAATATAAATATAATACACTTATTTGTACATCATATGACTGTTCATAATCTTGAATTTCTTCAAAGCAGTCCGTTCATAAAGTTATAAGTTTTTTTTTTTTGTATTAGTGTGAATTAAAATGCGTTGCAACATGTTCGTAAACAGGTTTTTTCGACGAAAATATTCCACGTGTGCCCATTGTGCCAACGTACAAAAAGAAAAACTTCAGACAAGATCGGAACCTCACTGTTCAGATGCCACGCTCATTAAAAATGATGTTCTGTTTCTAAGCCCTCCAGCGAGGCTAAAAACTGCCTTTTCAGACTTCCGTGCATCAAGATGCACTAACCGGATGTGCGTGAAACTCAGATTGCGACCTGCACTGAACTTAGTTGCAGACTTTCCACCAATAAAATTATATGGTCACTGCTTAATGTCCCATAGTAAAAACTGTTCGGCGAGAACCTTGCACGCTAGTTCAGCGCTTGGCTCGTTGAGACGACGCGGCATTTGATGTGCGCTTCAAGGTCGACCTTACTGCTCCGTCGCATTTGAGCCTCTTACACGCGGGTAGGCGGCGAACTTAAGATACGATGCCTGAATTGAAACACCTTGAAGAACGTTTCTTATCTTGACGTGGAAATTAAAGGTGGCCGGCAAATAAACCGTTGTTTCTTTGTTTAACCCCCCTTCCCCAAGGAGAAAATACATCTCTCGCCGAGTGCAACACCTCGTACAGGGTCCTCTAACCATGACGACTACCCGCTAACGTGGCTGTCATATCACACGCTCGGAGCTGTCAGAACTACGGAGCGTGAAAAATCTTCTCATTGTTCCTGCAGTGCCCTGCTGTCGCGCATATTTACACGTCCTCTCGAAACCAATGTACACCGCTGGAGAGATTCGGCGTCTCGGAGATCTTCGTTTCAGATCCGCCAACAACCTCGCGGAATATAGTCCGCCCACCCTCGTGTATCCGTCCGCGTCTACACTTCACACATTTTAATTACTGGAACTGACGGGTACATGACTTATGTACACAAACGATCGAGGTAAGTTATTCGGCGAATGAAGATGCGTGTTGCGTCTTGAGTCCTTCAAGTCGAGATTGTAGATTGTCGGAATTCTCGACATTAACAACCCTACGGGAGAAATAATAATATGATTGCCGTATAAAATACTGATGAATGAGTTCTACGTCATACAGTAGCCACTCGTATTTGATAAGTTTATTCGGCGAGAATAGTAAAAAAGGATTGTCGCAGTCGTGTTTTCGGATACTGTGTGTTTTTGCCTGAAGACGAGGACAGATACCAGTTCCGTAAACGTTGCCTTTTCTATTCGTATCTGGAAAACTACTGTGTTTTGTTTCGTCTAATCGCTTTGTTATTGTACATATATTTCAAATGTTTGTCAATTTGCCAAAGCAGGCCTGAAACCTATGTTGTCTACCTTGGTGTAGGTCTCCTGTCGACTACAGCATACTCTGGTTATTTATGTTTTCCAATTCTCTTTAGTTATTTTAGAGACATCTGCATCGCAATGGAGTATGTCCGGAAAAACTACATTCAGTCATGCGCTCCCATTGCACTTATATATTAAAGATCATGCCAAGTCATTGTATACATGGAACATTGTACTCTGAGCGTAAATATGCGCTACCTACACTATTAAAACCATTCCTTTGCCACAATACAAACCTTGTTTGAAGACGAGTCACCGCAAAGCCGTTTTGACGCAAGGAAATTTTTGTTTAAATTGTAAAGTAACATTAACAAGAAATTGTGCAACTATTAAAATAGTTCAATGTAATATTTGGTAGGCTCAAGTGTAGCTTTTTTAAGACAAGATTTATATTTACGTGTGTATATATATATATATATATATATATATATATATATATATATATATATATATATATATTGTACACTTTAAACAAAAATTTTCTTTGCGGCAAAGCTACTTTGCATATGTTCATATTTAAAGAAATTTGTATTGTTGCGAGGGTAGAGTTTTTAGAGTGTACTAAAGGTTTTAGCGTGTTCGAAGTTCACAGGCGAAGGAGCATTAAGGAGGAGTGTTATGCAATGTCATTGTATTTTCAGTTTTTGAGCTATTACATTTATTCAGATTGTATCATCAAAATATGCTCTTTGACAAATTATAGGATATATTCTTGGTCATTTGCTTGACATAAATAATAATGGAATCTTTCATTAATTTGCCATGGAGAATCATTGCAAGATAATTTTTTAAAGTTAACCTACTATTCTCTTGCAGTGATTCAGCATGTCAAATTAGTGAATGATGCTGTTATCAAATACCATCTTGCACTTAGAATTACCTTTAAGCGAATGTGAAACTAGGGTTTAAGCATAAGCCTGAAACATTCATAAATATCTTAGCCACCGCACATCCCGAATGTCAAAGTGATTTGGTATGTTAAACAATTTGGAAATAAACTTAAATGTTTTTTTAGGAAAAGACAATAAAAGTTAAGGGGTAACGTTTTAAGGCTGCGGGTTCATATTTACGTTTTTTTTTTTTTAGAGTGTAAATTTTAAAACATGAAAGGGAGCAGATGAAATACCGTTACATTTATGGGCTGAAAATTGTTATTACTGCGTAGCCGGATATTTTTGAAGCAAAAAGGTTATATTAATTATTTGCTAGTAATTAACTTTTAGATATACCTAAATAGTATTTTTTTTTTTTTACAGTACAAACTGACTGTAAGCATAAAACCCTCAGATGAATTGTTCTCGACGAAACAATTTCTCAAACCAACAATACGCGACGTTTTTGCAAATAACGGTTAAGTGTTCGTCCGTAAGCTGGTTTTATTTAGAAAATTTTCGTAAGCCCAATGAACAGATGGCGGTTCCGTACAGTTACGATGCGCTACCGTTAAAATCTCCGTTGATTTAAGAAATGTTTTAAAACAGTGCTACCGTACAAAATGGTCACAAGCGATGGGGCCTTTCTTGTTGGCAATTTTATTTTATTTTTATTTCTGTAGGTACGTCATCTTTCACCATTCAGCTACGATACAAACCCGATCGACATCGCTTGAATTAATAAGTGACCACAAAAACTATTTGATGTAAATAAACGATTGTTTAAGAAAAATGGAAAATCATATTTAATGGACAAATCATTCTGATGCAAAAAAAAAAAGATTCCTGAATGACTCACCTATTGTGTAAGTTATGTAAGCGTGTGAAATTGTTATACTGTAGAATTTGTACAAACTGGCAGGTCCCACAGCCCATTTATGTTTCACCACTGAACGAGCTCAACGGATTGAAAATAAATAAATAAAATAAAAAATCGTCGGCCATCGACGACAGGGTTGCCAGATCGGACATTTCTCAGAAAAGCGTTTTATATCTACGATGTATACATAGGTCAACAGTGCAAAATTTCGCGTGATGAAAGGCGGCTGATTTGTGCAGAGAAAGCTAATAATTATTGTAGTTAATGCATTTTCTTGACATTCATTCCATGCACACGTCTATCGTCGCAGACGTAAAACATTACAAAGAGTTTGGAGACTAACGATAGCAACTTGATCGCAGAAAATTTTATTTGGTCGTTTGCCGCAGTGGGAAGCACACTCACCTCCAACCAAGGCGATACGGGTTTGATTCCCGGTCTGGGTTCGAATGGGAATTTTGATACGTGGGAATCGTGCAAGACAATACCATTGATTAAGGGTCTTTCTCGGAAATCTCCCGCACACCCTTCCCCCATCATTCCGACGCTGTTTCATACGTAATTTCATCGCCACAGAAGAGTTAAAAATGTATATGTTGAGCACTGAACAAAATCTCTTCACTCAACTTTGACTTTTATCTAAATGTGTGAGAGAAAAAAAGGGGGAGGGGGAAGTGACAGTGTGATCTAAGGACGAACCCATGTTTGTTCGGGGCGTGTTACAATCTAAATCTGAATTAGTGAATATTCACTGATTCACTCTGATTGATGGAGCAGTTTCAACAATTTGAATCTGTGAAAATAGTCACTGTTTAATTAGTGAATATTCACTGACTAAGAGTGCCAACATCTCACAAATGAATCAGTGAATATTCAGTTTTTTCTGTTGTTTTCAAAGAACAGTTTTCACTTTTTTAATCAGTTAAACATTACTGGAAAATCTGTGGACATCTACTAATTAACTTGTGGAATGTTGGCACTCTTCATCGGAATCAGTGAATAGTCACAGATTTCACAGTGGTTTCTCACTGCTTCAATTTGTTGAAACTGCTCCATCTATCGGCGTGCGTGATGCAGTGAATATTCACTAATTCAGATTTAGAGTGTAGACTCGGCCGTTGCTAGGATTTGTGTTTTTTTTTTTTTTTTTTGTGTAGTTAGGGGTTTCTAGGGGTCACTTACTCGGGAATATTATGAAGTTACACCTATGACACTGAATATAACAGTGGGCCTCCCCCAAGATATTTTGGATTTCACAGCATTATATATTTAAATCCTAACGGGGAAAAATTTACGCAATTAGAGGACGCAAAACGGTCACATTACCTGACTGACAAATAACAATTATTCAAATAGATTTCACCACAAACTCCCACCTGTATGCGCCTAATGGCGTGATCATTATAACCAATGATTTTTCTTGACAAGAATGTTGTAACAATTTGTTTCATTGAGTTATGTGCACATCTGCAGCTCTGCTTCACAGTCAGTGATTGGTTGATTTCATCTCTCAGCACCTCGGGGGTTCTACCTGCAAAGCACAGACGCGTGAAGTCGCTGTAACAGTGTACTGATTGGCAGTAAAACGTGTGACGCCTCTGCAGAAATACGTTCGGCCAGTATCCATGAAACACAGCTGCACACGATGCACAATACTGTGGACGCGTTTTTTTTTTAATAATGTACCATTCGCCAGCAAAAAAAAAAAATATTTCCTTCATTTTTGCTTATTTTCACGACGAAAAAACGTGGTACTTTGGGTAATGAGAGCTAAAAAACCATTCAGTATAATTCTACAAAAAAAATTCAGCTACAAATTATAACATATAAGTAGGGCCCGGTAGTTTC
>PNEQ01080661.1:83477-118055 GCA_003012365.1 Medauroidea extradentata
GTGCACACCTGCAGTTCAACTTCATGGCTATTGACAGAGTGTTTTTGTGCAGAGTCGTTATTCATTTGACTGTGCCAATCAGTACACGGATAACTGTCACACATCACGTCTGTGATTTGCAGGTTTAACCTCCACACGCTGGGTGTTACGGCATCCAATCACTGACCACATAGCAGAGATGCAGGTGCGCACGTAAGGCTCTGAAACAAAGTGCTGCAAAATTCTTTTCGCGAAAATTACCGGGCTCAACATATAAGTGTCAAAACTGTGCAGCGAAATTTTGATATGATTATTATGTAGCAATAAAAAAAATATTTTCTAAATCACTGCAAAACTCCGAAACAAGGCCTTAAGCTGAGCGTGCGTTGGAAACCCAGCAAACAGTCAAGTTTTCCCGCGATATACCATCATCTCTAATGTACGTGGAGCTGTTGCCCTATTTGACTGAACCAATAAGAACCCCGCTCATGTAATATTTTATGCCTGTTATTGGTCTACACACAGATGACGTATATCACCCAATCATACATGTGGCGAGAAACTACAGTTTTCAAGGGTATGTTAGCACAAAACATTTTCGCAATCTCTACAAATGTGTTATTTACATTGCTGAAAACCCCAATGTTCCTAAAAAAAAAAAAGTTGTAAGAATGACGAGAAGATGTAAATAGCAATGTTGATGACAAAAATACCTACCAAATAGCTGATAACATTGTTAGTTCCATTATATACCAACATCCGTTGATCTATACCGCCCTTTAATGGGTCAGGAAACTAATCTTACAACAGTGTTGGTTATAAAGTTATTAACATGTTTCTAAAATTCGTAAATTTTGTTGCTAGCAATTGTTTTCAACAAAATGTTGGTAACAAACGCTATTAATTTTTTTTTAATAAATATTAACAAAGTTAATAACAGAATGTAGGCAACGATGTTGATAACATGTCAAAAAATTTTCAAGCATTTTTACGACATTGTTAATAACTATGTTGAAAACCCGTGTTATTAGCAATGTTATAGTTTGTGTGAACTAGTCATAAGGCACTGAAATAAATTGTTGCAAAATTTTTTTCACAATAAAACGTGGGCTCTAGTGAAAATTATAAAGTTCTCTCATGTAGCAGTGATGTATCATTCTATGTAAGTAAATCAACTTCATTTAGTTATCTTGACTGTAGCAGTGATGTATCATTCGATGTAAGTAAATCCACTTCATTTAGTTATGACTTTACACTGCGATTCCTTAATTTTTCGCTTTGCTTAGTTCCCACAAATTCAACAATATTATACATTTTGGCAACATTAGACTGCATGTCACGGAAACATGCGGCGCACTGTCTAACGTATCCGGCATTCCTTACGACCGATGTTCAGAGGAACCAAAACCGATTCTCTGGATTTGCCGTTTTGTACCATTTTAACGTCCATAAATAGGCTCATATTCTTAATCGAAATGAGACTACTTGAAACACGTCTGACAACTCGAAAATGTTTCCTACGTATTCTCTTGACGTTTACAGGATGATTAAAGTCTCGATTGGCAAGTGTACATGTTTTCTATACGGCTCATACGAACAATGTCAAGACAATAGAGGTCATCATATTGAACTCCACAAAATCATAAGGAAGCGTTTGATTGTTACGTATGGTTCTCTCTGTAATAAATGAGTTTACATGACAATGGTTTGGACACATTTAATGAAGCCGTACATATTAAACCATTCCAATTAAATGCCACATAATTTCAAACAAAACGTAGAAATTTATCAGTGTACTGTGTTGTAGACATTAATTTAGATTAAGGAAAGGGAAAACAACGTTGAAAATGATCTTAATGGTCAGGAACGTTAGAAAATTTGTTGGCAAATATAAAATCTTCCTACAGAAAACATGTCATTCGAATACTCTTAAACAGGAATCAGAGAATGTTTAGTGATTGATGTAATCAGTGATAGTTACGATCAGTGAATAGTTAATAACTGGAATTCCAGTTAACAGTCTGTTTCTGACTGATGAACCTGTAGAATTCACTTAAAATCAGTTAACAGGCACGTAAAAATGAAAATAAATATGAATCAATTTAAATCAACATTGCTTAGTAACTGAAACAATCTACACGATTTCACTAACTTCAATTTCTCAGTTTTGACAGAAATGACTGTAATTTCACCGAAGTGGTTCATCCCTTTCTGATTCAAGCTCATAGTGTAGGAAATGTAGGTTTCAAACACAACTGGTTACAGGAAACACACTCCACGCACCTCCGACCCAGCTCAACGTCAGCCGCTCCCGAGCCGCGTCTAAAAACAACATCGCGAGCTGCAAATATTAATTACGTACGGTAACCCGACTCCCGCCTAGAGTCGCTCGCAGGTGCGCGAGTTTCCGTATTCAAATGAGAAGTTCCGGGGTTGGAAGGGGATGGGGAGGGTAGAACGAAGGATCCCGGAGGCAGCAGATCGTAGGTTAAGGGATGCGGGGGCCCCCTTAAGACGCTCCAAGACGCGGCGATTATGTTTCTCGCGCCCGGATGTTGGGGGTGGGTGAGTCCTGGTGAAACCTTGCTAAAACAACGACTATGGTCGCACTCCCCTAGCCCCACCAACCACCAGAGGTCTGAGAGCAACAGGCCTTCTTCAGCGTCGGCAGGAGGCCTAAATCAGCTTAGCGAGTTGCAGAGTTTCGCCTGAGCCCCGACGTTAGGTTGGGGGCAGCATTAAATATTTATCCCCCTGGGCCGAACTGTGCCTTCTTTGAGGGTGACCGATGTTCTCGTGGGACTTCCGGCTGTGTGGGACGTCCCTGAAGACGTCGTCGGAATCGCGCGAGCTTCCACGGAGTTTCTTCATCCTTACCTCAACTACCTCGTCGACCGCCCTCTCGACTGGCGTCGTACAGGATGGTTCGAATGTCTTGTTACCCCTGTATGTTAAGGAGGCTCCCTACGTTCGCTTAAAGTGTGTTGCTGCGAGTTACGGCTATTCTTTTGACGAAAAGATTTAATGCGCGTTGTATTTGTATACCTACGAAAAGAACACACACTTCAAACTTGGTCACTACACTGTTAAAAATTTCCGTAAATTCACGAAAATATTTACAGAAAGGTACTGTAATTATAGGGAAGTACCTTCCGTAATTTTTTGTTTACGGAGCGTCGTCCGTATTGCAAGTTTACGGATGTGTCACAGTAACTTTCCATAAATCCATAGATGCGTGTTTCTACAATTAAAAAAAAAATATTTTATTGTATTTCTTTTAAAAATGCTGGTATTAATGGAAAAAAAGTTGTATCTTTTAAAGTTGGTCTCATACGACTGCGTGGAACTCGCTTGTTGATTATCGTTCACTGTGGTATAATGGTTAGATTTTCTGCCTGGGAGTCACGAGGTCGTGGATTCGAATACAGGCGAATTCAAGAAATTTTTCAGGTTACTAAATGATACTTAAAGATCTCGAGAACGTACAACAAGAACATTTAGTGTTTCTGGAAAATGGAGTGCCAGTAGTTTAAAGAAATTGAATTTTTGTGACGAAAACGGATCGTCCGTAATTTTACGGAGGATTCCGTTATCAAACAAAACAGAGTGTCAGTTATTTTACGGAGATTTTTGGATAATTTTTTGCCTTACTTTCCCGTAATTTCACGACATTTTTATCTAACAGCGTACAGTTTTAAAATTGATGATCGTTTATTAGAAACGTCGTTTGCGGACCCCACAAGATGATAAAAAAATGGATTTCCCAGACTGCCGTATTTAGAATAATAACAACCGGATTCGAAAATCACAACTATAGAAACAAGTGTTAGACTTTGAACTACGCCGTTCACAAATATAATAATGTAGGCACCGCTTAAAGTCCCATAGGAAAAAGGAATAATAGTGAAGCACTGCACGCCATCTGAGGGGCTACATTCGTCGGTTAGTGGCACACCGCTCCTGCATCACACACACACAAACGCAGCCATGGAGGCTAAATCAAGTATAACAAACGGTTACATTATCAACGTGATACAAAAAGTCAACCATTCTTCACGCTTGACTTTGGCAAACGCAGTGAAAATAAGAACGACTATGGTCTTTGATAAAGCGCGAAGATAATGTTGATATGTGTAAAACGCTTATTGCTATAGCGATAGTAAGATTAGCCTTGATTTATATGTGGTTTATGTGAGTTGCATACTTGCACCTGAAACATTCGAAGGACCTCTTAAGGGCATGGGCCCGAGTTTCTTCGTATTTAACAACAAATATTTAAAAAAAAAATGGGAGCAGATATCGTAAAATCGCTTCGTAACTTTGTTATGACTGATTTAAACTGCATACTCTAATTTTGTCGAGTCAAAAGACTGCAAAATAGTTGCTTATTAGTTAATTAACGAAATTTCCTTGTAACTGATAAATTAGCTATACTCATCATACAGCTTGTCTCGAAAAATTACATTGCATAGTAAAACCAATTTGCATCCAAGTTACGAAGCAATTTTACGATATCGACTCTCGTATGGATTTTAAAAAATAATTCTCTCGAAAGCCGAGAAACTCGGGCCCAAGCCCTTAAACAGAATTTCCATACGCACACACTTTTTTTTTTTTTTTTTAAGATGGCTGACACAAGTACGCACAGTGTGGAAGAACGTGTGTGACAGGTGTTTGGTCACATGAACGTCCAAAGACAGGTAATACGGCCAAGGAATTCACCACGTGGGGATAACAAAACATTCGAACTACCCTATAGGTTCTCACATTTCTTTTGTGAATGAAGTGCTCTGGTCGACATTCTAAGCAGCCGTTCATGTCATCCCCCCTTTAGCTGTGGAACTGTATAACATCTTTAAAAAAATCACTTCGCAAAATTATGTGAGGTGCATATAAGATTAATTTTTACCCTTCATGTACAAATTCTTTGGCTTCGAGTATAAATAAAAATGCTTGATTGTACAACCAATTTAATGTATCATTGTATACGTGCTCTAAAATGTTTGCACTATATTTACTTTATGGGTTAATTTAAAATTGTAAACCACGATAAAAATATAAAATTAATATTATTCTCTCACTGTTTACGAGTTGCATTTAATAAGTAATTCAAATGTAGATCAAAAATGTTAAATAAGGTACTATATACTTAAAATTGGTTCTACAAACAGACAATTTTATTCATACTATAAAACAAATATTACTACTGTGAAACCAAGAATTTATACAACAGGGGTACAGTGGAATCTTAATAGCTCCCATTCTTCCAATTTTGTGTCTTATCTACGAAACAAAAAGTATTGGATTAACATAAAAATATTACGTTCACAAAATAATTTATTTCTACCTCCATACTAACTCCTACTAACATCTAAATCTAAAATGCAATTTCTTAAAACAATTATGATTCAAAATTTGAAAACCTATCTATTTACGATCCTTGAATAAAAATTTATGTTACAGAATCAAACAAAAAGAAACTCTAGTTGTGTTATAAAAACTAGAAATATATTTTTCTTTGCTTATAATTGAAGCCATTATAATTATTTAAAATTAATTGCTTCACGTGATTTCCTTGCATCAATATCATCAAAAAATGTTATAAAATCATTTCGAAAAATCATATCTTAACACCAACTCATTTTTTCTAGGAAGCCTTTACTAAATAATTAATTTTCCATTCAAAACTGCAATTCTGCCCAACTATACTAGTTGGATAAAAATTGACGACATTGCTTGACATGTTTTAGTTTACCTCTATTTGACGAGATCACTTCATGTAATTTGTAGGTAGGGATACTTGGTTTGCTTGGTTCGCTCTCATAGTTCGTACGCTCAGGCAGAGAAAACATATGTAATATAATTAACAGTATTGTGGTCCAGGTAAGTTGGGGTGGCCCTGGTCGAAGCGCGGATCGCCGGTCAAACCACGAGCCTCGCTGGCGGCTGTTGACGCGCCGCCGGCCGACAAGACGTGGCGGGAGGTACCGGTGTTACCAATATCCCCTTACGAATCCCCTATTCAACCGTCAGGACGTCTACAGGGGCCCTTACGTCTATCTTATAGCCACTGCCCTTGTAGTCTGTACATGCGTTATGTAAGAAGGCATGGTACATAATTCCGCGAAGCAACAGTTTAAGGGCGAGGTCTACCGCAATTTTCATCTTCATTATTTTATTTTGTATTTGTACCAGATATTTTTTTCTTGTTTTAGACAAAAAAATGTGACTAAATTTGGCTCTTATGATTTTTTTTATCGCTCATAGTTTTCGCGTAATGGCTTGTTAAAGTCATATTTTGCATGTTTCCGTTTTAACGACTACACTAAAACCAACTGATATACCAAACTCAAAAAAATCACAGTGAATAAAGACATTGCAGGCTACAACGACATGCTCATAAAATTAAAGAATAAACATTATTCATATTTTTTTAAAAAATATTTAAATTTTTAAATTTTTATTTTCAGCTTCAGCAATTTTTTAAAATTCAAATAATTTTTATTCTTTAATTTTACGAGCGTGTAATTGTAGCCTGCAATGTCTTTATCCACTGTGATTTTATTTAGTTTGGTATATCAGTTGGTTTTAGTGTAGTCGTTAAAACGGAAACATGCAAAATATGACTTTAACAAGCCATTACGCGAAAACTATGAGAGATAAAAAAATTTCACAAAAGCAAAATTTAGTCACATTTTGTGTCTTAAATAAGAAAAAAAATATCTGGTATAAATAAAAAATAAAAAAATGGTGATGAAAATTGCGGTAGCCGCGCCCTTAAGACTGTAGATTCCTCGAAGGATAAAAAAAAAACAGCAACCTTAGACAAAAGGTTAACTTTAAAACAAAATTTTTTCTTGAGTAACATATTTCTGAAGAACAACAACTGCCGCCGAAATCCCGTGCAATGAATTAGCGGCGCTACAGATTACCCTTAGGAAATACATAATTCTAGGTAAAAGTTTGCTCGCATAGTTGGCTAACATCTTTATCTACGGTTGTTGTTTTATAAATTTCCAAACTGATTATCAAAAAATGGTATTTTAGCGTTTATTTACCCATCTCACTCTCTAAAGGTGGCCGTCTGGATGAAAGAATTTAGTGCGATCGAGGTCTGTAAGTGCGTAAATGGTAAGGCGTGGCTTTAGCCCAAATAAAATATAGTTTTCGGTTGTTATAAATGTTGGGGAGTGTTCAGTTTAAAGAAAACCGCCTAACTTTTACATTACAGCGAGGTTTACACAACAGCATTGTACTTGTGGTGCTGACGTTTATTTGAAGAATATGAATCAATAAAGCAATCGAAGACAATGCAGTCCTTTCTCGATTATGCGAGCAATTTTTTAGGATCTTATTATTACTTAAAACGTTAGATTTTGAGAGCAATTAAATACTCTGTGTTTATCAAGTGAAAGAGTGCGGGAAACTGAAGATACCTGAGGAATCCCGTTGACCAGCGGCATCGTCCAACACGATTCCCACATGCGACCCCGCCGAGAATCGAACCCGGATCGCGTTCGTGCAAGGCGAGCGCCCCTAACCACATCGCCAACCACGTGGGCTCTAAATTAAGAGGGCACGATACATAACTCAGCGCTAAAAGAATCAGTTTAAAATAAACTATTTTCGGAAGGCAATTTGCCAAAATAACAATATAAAAAACAGCAATCCCAGGCTTCTGCCAACTTCATAAGCAAGAATTTATCTCGTTTAACATATTTCTGAAGAACAATATCTGACTTCGAAATCTCGTACATTTAATAACGTCGCAAGAGATCACGCTTAACAAATACATCGTTCTGGGTAAATATTTCCTCATAAAGTTGGCAAGTATCATTATCTATGATTGTTGTTCTCTAGTTTTTTTTTTTCCATGTTGACTCCCTACAACTCGTAGATTTCAATTCGTGTTTCAACCAGTGGTGGATTTAGAAACATAGTTTTGGAGGTGGGAGGTGGCTTGTGTGATTTTATAGATTGTAAATTGTAAAAAAATACCAGCCATCTCAAAATTTTGGTTGTTTGCCGTTACAAAACATATATAAAACAGCATACATGCAAGTAGGACACACTGAATGTACTTGGATCATCATAGAACAAAACTCAGGTTTTCTTGAGGCGACTGGATTTACTTCGGTTACATAATGTTCAAAACTTCAGTGGGGAGGGGGGAGCGCTTCAGCCCGATAGCCCCCCCCCCCCTTAATCAGCCAATGGTTTAAACAGTTTTTTATATACTACTCACTGTTAGGAGGAGTCTTCACCGGTTTCAAATTTCCACGTTTGACCATTGTAACAGCGGAGCGATAAGAGCCAGAATACCACGCTCGAAGAGAAGCACATCGCCTCTATTTACAGTGCGCTCAACTGCCGTTCAATGTTTTCGTTGTTGTCTTTTTCCAAAGGGACTTTAAGCGGTGGCCCTAAATTTTATTTTTTGATCGTATGAAGTCAGGGCCAACGCACTCATCTCTTTTTGCACTTTACGAATTCAGCTGGTATATTCGGAGTTACAGCAGTCAAAAAGACCTGTTTCTAGCCAATACGAGAGGCCCGAAAATCATGTTTAGCAAGCGTGCTCAACTTTAAATACTATAGAAGCGTAGTTTCCAGTGTGTGTTCTTCTCGTAGACAAACGTAATATGAATAAGTTAAGAGTGCGTAGTAGATAAATGAACGCTGAAAACATCAATTGATTTCTACGCTTTTTTCGAAGCCAATATGGATTAAATACTCAATGACAATCCGAGATAATGGGGATTGCCAACTTTACGGGCAAATATTTATCCAGAATTACTAATTCGTTACGCGTGATCTCTTGCGCCGCAGTTAAATGCACGAGGTTCCGGGCGTCAGAGATTGTGCCTCAGAAGTTCGTAACACTGGAAACAATTTTGTTTGAAACATTGGCTAAAACTATTGTCTAGGATTGCTATTGTTTGGTTTTTGCAAATTGGCTTCAAGAAACGTACAGTTAGTGATCAATGCTTTTAGCGTTGAGTTATGTACCACGCCCTCTTAAGCGGATTCGCGTAAAAAAAAAGACCATGCGAGATACGTTACGACAGCGTCTATGCGCCACTTCTCTTAAGGGTGAGTGTTGGACAATTGTATTGCATTTTCAGTTTTTGAGACATAACATTTATTCAAATTGAATTATCTAAATTTTCTCTTCGACAAAGCATAGGACATATTCTTGGCTAACTACTTGACATAAATAACAATGGAACATTTCATTAATTTGTCACGCAGAATTATTGCAATAGGAATATAGGTTAACTTTCAAGAATTCTCAGACAATTATTCTGCATGATAAACTAATGAAATATTATTTATGCTAAGCAGTTTACCAAGAATGCTTTGCCGAAGAAAAAATTTTGATCATACAATTCGAATAAATGTTATGGTTCAAAAAATGAAAAATACAATAAAATTGTCTAACAATCCCCCTTAAGGCCTCGCAGTAGTTTCGGAAATATTTTTTAAAACGCGAATTAATGCATATATCAAAAATTCATTCTGGCAGTTTTAACACCTATAGGCCTACATCATCGTCTGTATCTGAATTTTTTTTTGTTGCAAAACCCAAACGGATTTTTAGATTTTTCCCCCTGAAGTAGTGCATATTTTGTTGTCAAAATAAGCCAAAATGAAGAAAAATAACGTTTTGATAGCAAACGGCGCATTATTTAAAAAAACACCCAGGCAAAATTGTGTATCGTATGACTGTACATAGTCTCGAATTTTTTCAAAGTATTTGATTAAAAAATATTCAAGTTATTTGCAATCGTTTGAAATAAATTAAAGATCATAGCCTTAATTGAGGGCGGAGGGTGAAGAGAACAGAGTAAAGAAGTAATTAAAAATGTAATTTTAAATTACGGAAGTTTGTGGAAAGCTGGAGAGTTGGCGAAGGCCAGAAATAAATAGTAGTGGTCAGCGTAAGTAAAGGTCCCAAATTAACTGAGATGAGAAGTACTTATATGCCAATTACCACGACGTCGGCCGGAAACGTTCGTGCATCAGGTCACGTGGTGTGCATGTCGACGTCTTGCGATAACGCCAATTCCAGTTGTCATAACGCCACAGTTGAAAACAGTCATAGACTGCCGTCATTCTTGTTTAAGAACATCGCATGTTGATTCCAACTTGTGGAGAATGGCGCAGTAATATTTTACACACAACTTTCCTCATACTTCATTCTTCAGAGATGGTATCGAAATTGTCGGCACGAGACGTTAACAGCGGCTCCGGACGTAATCCTGCATCGTTACGATAGCTCAGTCTTCGTTGCTTTAATAACAGTGATAAAAAATATTTAAAAAAATGTTTATCCATCGTGCTGTCGTACGCAGGCAACAATAATACCTACGTACAACTATCAAATACAACCCACACAGGGAAAAAAAAATTTCGTGGCAACTACAAAATATGTTGTGGGTATTTGTCCTGTAAAATTTACTTTGTGGTAACCACAGAAAACATTTTGCTGACACCACTGAAATATTGTGGCTATCACAAAATAATTTTGCAGGGAAGACTTTCTACAAAACTTTTCTTTCAGTACATTTAGAGTTGCAGATTTTTTTTCTTATTACGATTGTTTATGAACACATATTTTAAATATATAGTAAAGGTTTTCTTGTAAAAAAATATATTACCTTGCGATAAACGCATAAAGTCGTAACATCTGACAGAAAAATTACGTTATTAGTTAAATTACTATTATAAATCACAAATAGAAATATAAAGGCGTTTGTATAATGTTAAAAACACTATGATTTTTTTGTTTGATTGATCAATGTGGTACTTAAATGGAAACTTTGGCACAAGGGGAAGACCAACCTTAACCGTGAGAAAATTTAAATAATATAAATGTGAGGTCTTGAAGAAATCAGACCAAGGAAGTAGTCAAGGGATGCAAATTACAGTATGGTGAGTAATTTAACGGTAGTAAATAATTCGGGAATTTACCACACCGAGGTACAGGCTTGTCAAATTAAATAAATATGTGGTAAGGTTGATTTGCACACATCCGAGGAAATGCTTCTAAGATTATTTTAAGAAACTTAAAAAAGACGCTTACTGAAGTTGCCAGATTTGTCCAATAACAACGCTTGGCGTTAGGACGTTTACACGCTGAACAATGGTAAATTTACTATTTCCGTGTTTGGATGAAAAAAAAAATGTTGGTGACTGGAAAGTGTTACACGATGGAAAGAACAAATGTACTAAATTAAATTATGGCCGATGGAAATTTGGCATTGACCCAACGAGAAAAAAATTAAAGTTTTTTATTTTTTTATTTTTTTTTCTGTAAGTATGTATTTCGTTAGTGATTCTGTTTGTACACGGCAAATTGCAAACCGGCCGTTGTGCTGAACTTTGATCGTGTATAAATAAACAAATAAATAAACAAATAAATGAATAAATAGGTATATGAATTATGTTAAAGGCAAACGAGTAAGGTAGATACATAGAAAGTACGTTTATTTACGAGACAAAATCATGCTTGAAAATATGGCTATAAGATGAACACGGTGAGAGACAAGTTGAATATTAACGTTAATAGACTTTGGTCTGTTGATGACCATTTGCTAATTGAAATTTTGCAATACGTCTTGACAAACGCAGTTAATATGTTTAAAAATTTCAAATTTGACGTTTTAAGAGGATGAGGCCTACATTTTGTCGTAAGAGCCTGGAAAAGTTCTTAAATCACCAGGAAGAACCTATATGAGGCTAGTAATACTGTCAAAGACAAACGTCTGGGCTATGTGCGTTTACTACTAACATAGCTAACAAGCAGGTTATAGATCCATGCGATAAGTTGGTACCGTAATGCCAGACGCGACAACGAAAGCACGCAAGCATGCTGGAGGTGATTTTAGTTAGCAGTCCAGTGTTGCCAGATGGCGGGAAATTTCCCGTTTTTCGGGAATTTTCGGTAGTCAGCGGGAAAAAGGAAAAAAACTGAACCCCCCCAACCCCCCCCCCCCAAATCTTTAAGCATTCCAGATATTTACTAAAATAATTACATTGTGTTTCATAATCAACTACATTTGTTTTGTTTGGTGCAATTTATATCATTTCAATAACTCAATACTATACATTCGCTTTTATTTACAATTTTATTTTCATACAGCAGCTGTGTGATAACATTTGCACTAGATCAGCCACTAGTAATCATTATTGGAAACTTATCCTTCGAAGATAGTTCAAATGCCAACCATACATACGTCTGGTGCTGTCTAAATCATATCAGTGGAGATAATGTCGGCATTAATAAGTGTATCTTTCAGGTCATTTTTTCATTATATATATATATATATATATATATATATATATATATATATATATCTGTACCTCGGGGGCATAAGACTCTATGTCCACTTTTTGTCAAAATGCACTTTTTACCGTAAACATGGCCACGGTTTTAAATACTTCGTAGTGGCATACAAAACAAAGTGTGTGTTGTGTCAAAAACGTTTGTTTTCGGGCACTAAACAGCCGGATTCACTAGTGAATCATAGTGAATCTCACTCTTCAAACTGCTCTCCTGAAAAATTTTATTTTTGTGACATAATGTCTTATGCCTCCGAGGTACAGATATATACACACACAAATATTTACATACAAGTGTGTGTATATATATATATACTATGTATACACACAAACAATCTATGTATAGGAATATGTATACAAAACGGGTAATTTTGGTCAACTTGTCGGGAATTTGACCGATTTTGATCTGGCACCACTGGTTAGCAAATGCAGCACAGTTCCCACGTGCAGAAATCCGGGGACCGACCCCCAGCAGGAGTCAAACCGGATCCCCTGGTGGGGGGAGGGGGAAACACTGCGTGAACCGCCACCGCAAGCAAGCTGAAGATCGATGTGACGAGGGATAAGTTGGAAGAAAACTACAAATAGAAGCCCCGCAAGAAGGCAAAATACACAGGGCGATTAGACAGCTAGCGGGCCAAAGTAGCGAAGGAAAATTGCAATCCGACTGGCGAATAAGTACCTAGGATAACGGATATTAACAGCCTTTGTCACTTAGCATGCTGAACTTTTCTTTCTGATTCTACATTTGGCAAGGTTCATTTCAAAATATTTAAATAGAGACTTAGCAAATTACACTATATTTCATTACGCACATTGTTTTCGAAATATTAAAGTGTTATTATACAATAATTAAGGTAATAAAAAATGTAAGATGAAAATTACCTCCTACCAATTAATAATGGTTGGATAACTCCTATTACCAATTATGTGTTGGGAGACATTGCCGATAATTCGCTACACTCTTCATTTACTATACAAAAATTAGTATAATTAACAAAAGACGCAGCTTAGAGGCTGTGCCAGTGTATCAGGCACATGTATGCAACCCGCACTAACAAATATAAATTAAAGCTTATCTTACTATCGCTATAGCAATAAGACTATTACACTTATCAACATTATCTTCGCGTTTTATAAGAGACACAGTTTGTTCTTATCTTCGCTGCGTTCGCCGAAGTCAACTGGAAAGAAGGGTTGACTATAAATGTTACAAAACGTTCTTTAACATCACGTTGATAATGTAACCATTTGCTGTACTTGATTTTGCAGAACACATTGAAAATAAGAACGTTCCTGTTACGTGGTGAAGACGAAGACGTCTTATCGTTATCGCCCACATCCACGAGAAAAGACTTCCCCCGCACTTCCCCGGACATCTTAGGCCCCGTGTCGACGGGACAGCACGCAGGTTCTAATTGTCTGGTTGAAGGGCAGGGAGGGGGGGGCAGGAGGAGTAAGAGGGCACTCGAGAAAGAAAATTACCGCGAATCGATACAAGAAGGGTCGTAGGGGGGTCGAGCAGATACGCATCTGCGGGCCGCTGGGGTGACGACTACAGCATTGATCCCACCGTAGGAGGTGTGGAGGGGGGATGTTTTGTAGGAAGGGGGGCTATCACACCCCCTTCGCCCCCCTCCTATGTACGCGTGCGACTCATGTTACCTTCGACGACCACCCTCCCACGCGTCAAGGGGCGAATCCACAGGACTACGAATTCCGTTTCGTTTGTTCGCAGGGCAGGCACAGGACCTTCCGACGCCGCCGGGTTGTGAACCCGAGATAATCCAAATACATTACGAGCCTACCGCATTCATCACTGAGCGGCCTCCCAATGATAGGCTGCGTTTGTGTTTGTGAGGCAGGAGCGGTAAGGTTCTTGTTGGGCGACGTATGTAATATATGATCGCCTCTCCGTGCAAGTCACTCAGCCGGCGTGAAATGCTGTACTATTATCCTTTCCCTACATTACTTTAAGCGGTGAACACCTTATATTTATTTGTGGGCAGCATAGTTCAAAGTATAACGCATGTTTCTATAGTTGTGTTTTTTTTTCTTCGAATCTGTTGTTTTTCCAGATACGGCAGTCTAAAATACCGATCTTTGGCCATTCTGAGTGGCTCGAAAATGGCGTGCCAAATATTTTAAACTACAGCAAAATAGTTTGAAGTGTGTGTTCTTTTCGTAGATATACAAATGTGCGTTTAGTATTTTCATCAAAAAAAAAAGCATAATCGCAACTCGCTTCAACGCACTTCAAGCATAGGTAGGAATTCCTCTTAATACGTACACTGTCTCACCAGTTCTAACCAGACTGTGGGAAGTCCCATTTACCTAACTACCGTAGGTCCCCTTACGTCCCTTCATAAAGGGTTGTCGGGCGTATTAAGCGCGAGACAGACTCCCATTTTCATCATTGTTTTAATTTTACATTTGTACCAGATATTGTTTTACACGCATATTGTGACTAGCTTTTGCTCTTGTAAAATTATTTGATCTATCATAGTTTTTGCGTATTGACTTGTCAAAGTCAAAATTTGCATGGCACTGTTTTATAAAGACGACACTAAAACCAACTGACTTACTCAACTGAAATAATCCGCACTAAATAACAAAATTGTGAGACAGATGTTTTGTCTAGGAGACATAAATTTGTGTATATTGTTTGGGTA
Source organism: Medauroidea extradentata (assembly GCA_003012365.1). Lineage (NCBI taxonomy): Eukaryota > Metazoa > Arthropoda > Insecta > Phasmatodea > Phasmatidae > Medauroidea > Medauroidea extradentata. Next base: position 98,474 of record PNEQ01080661.1, read on the forward strand.
TTTGTCTCGTTATTTTATTTGTGGAAGTATTGTAAATTTACCGCTGGGAGGCGTTCTTAAGAGGGCGTGGTACATAATTCAACGCTAAATTATTAATCTATAACTGTAGGCTTCTTGAAGCCAATTTGCGAAAATTAAACAATAGCAATCCTAGACAATATTTTTATCCAACGTTTTAAATAAAATAGTTTCCAGTGTTACGAACTTCTGAGGCACAATCTCTGACGCCGGAACCCCCGTGCATTTAACTGCGGCGCAAGAGGTCACATGTAACAAATTAGTAATTTTGGATAAATATTTACTCACAAAAGTTGGCAAATACTAATATCTAGGATTGTCATTGAATATTTTATCCATATTGGCTTCGAAAAAAGCGTAGAAATCAATTGATGTTTTCAGCGTTTATTTATCTACCACGCACTCTTAAGTATGGTGAGGTTTGGGTGCGCGCGCAGCTCATGCGTCAGAGAGACAGAGGCGTGTGGCAGCGAGGAGACACAAGTGGGTAGACTGTTGACGACGAGAGATGTACTTGGGGCATAGTAGTCGAAGGAACCTTAATAAATTCAAACTACCAGACGGGAATAGTGGATAAAAGTGTTGATGTGGAACGTAGTGGCTAAGGTTGTCCTATGCATAATTCTGGTTCTACTATTTGTGGTTCGGCAAGTTTTAAGGACAGCCGGCGAGAGGACTACTCTACGGTTAAGGACCAAAGGATTTTGGCCGTTAAGAATCATCCAAGGAACGTCTTCGACAACTGAAGAGTCACCGTCGCAGCCAACGTGCGCGGCGAGCCGTCGACGACGTTCGAGTACAAGACGACGGGCGCACTGGACTGGCGGAACAAGCTATGCGTCGACGCCCCTGAGAAGTGCATTACGACAGTCCGGCACGGACATTACGTTTCATAACAATTTCAGAGATCTGTTAACTAAAAAGGGCAGATTCTAAGTGCGTATGCCACTGACCAAATACTTAACGTCTTCCCACAGTGATTTGAAAAGAAATATTAAATTAGTAACGTAACCCAGCAGTACCTTTCAAAAATGAATGATTTATGTGAATCTTCCACTCTTTTTAATCATAATGAATACTTTATAGATTGTATAAATTATGGTTGATAAAACTGTCTCGACCTTTAGACCAGAAAGAGGCAGTGTCGACACCACCCGATTCCACCTAGAACGGAGGGTTTCAGTTGTACACTAAACTTTTATTTGTATTACTGAAAATATTTTTTTTTTAATTTTAAATTTTAAATTTCAGAATTTATTTAGATACAAATAAAATCAGTTGTACAATTGTCCACTTATTGGAACAGCAATCCAGCTGGCCGCGAAATTTCCCCGGTCTCTAGTCATACACTGTTGAGTTTCGAAACAAAATCTGCATAGTTACACACATGTAAATACAGGTGCTCGCAGTCACTTGATATGTCAAACTCTTGACTGATTATAAACAATCTGCATGACACTGTTTAAGATCTCAAAAACTGTGTTCCAGATAATAACAAGCGAATTTCTCCCTCTCCCCCTGAGCCTATAAGATGAAAGATTATTTAACTGAGTATTCTTTATTTCAAATTTAAACGCTGAGAAGTAGGCTATGTATAATTCTCTTCATAATTCAAATGCAAAAAGGGTAGGCTATGTATAATTCTCTTCATAATTCAAATGCAAAAAGGAATTTTGGGTTAGTGTTTGTAAAAAGATGAAAAAATCTGTGGAACAACTTTCTGCATTCGACTGAAAGATTAACAGTCGACATAAATTTTTAGGAGTATTGAACCATATGGCCATGTTAAGTTAAAAATAAAACTATTTTTTTTACCGCAGATAGCCACGAAATTTCTGGCGGTAGGCGACCGACCGCCGCCCGCCAACTAAAGAGTGTGTGTAGCGCCACGCGCCTATCCACGCAGGCAACCCGCACGGCAGCCCCGGGCCTACTGCGACAGAATCCACTGACGCAGCCGAAAACCGTTTTTCCCGGTCCGTTTCCATTGCCATCCCTCTTTCTCTTCCTCTCCTCCGTCCTGCATTCATGTCCCCCTCCCCCTCTCATCAAAAGCGCGGGAGGAATCCCCTCGAACGCACAGACGGAAATAAAAACGCGCAGTGAGGGTTGCGGGAGAGGGACATTCCACTGCGGATAGAACAAAAGAAAACGCTACAACACCCATTCACAGTCGTTTACCAGGGCATAAAGAATCCTGGTGGAGGGAGACAGACAGAAGTTTCATTCGAATGCGAGACGGAGAGAGAAACGGAAGAGATGTTGGGGGAGTTAAATGGGGGAGCCGAGGCAAGGAAGGAAGTTTGTGTCTCTCTGGAGAGACACCTGTTGGAACGGGAGTTGGAAGAGGAACGGAGGTGGAGGGAGGGGTGAATGCTGAATGGAATGGAGTGGAGAGAGATGCTGGGAATGTTTCCCAGACTGTCTGAATGCTCCCAGGGCCAAGGGGGTGGAGAGGATTGTTGGCAATAGAGAGAGACAGATGCTCCACTGGGGAGAGAAGGGGGCAGGATGGAGGAGTTGAATGGGGGAGAGAGCTTCAATTGGAATCCGAGCAGGACAGAGACAGATGAATGAAATCGTACGACTGGCTGGGAGCTGGGATTTACAACTCTCCGAGAGACTACCCCAACTGCCGGCGAGTTAAGACCGAACGAGAGTTCTCCGCCAAGCAAGGGCGTACTCGCGTGGGATTTTACGTTTTATTTCTTTGCAACACATCAATTAATTTTCCAGTTTCAAACAACCAATACGAAATCACACACTGTCCAACAACGATGGTTAAAATAGTTTTTATTTGCCGTAAACTTTTTCCACAATTTTTGCTCGAATGGAAAATAATTTGTTGGTGATTTCAAGGCTTCCTATAACAGCAATCCTGATTATATCCCGCGTGTAAACGAGTCAAGATAATTGATAATCTACAGGATCAAAAAAAGCTGCAGTTTTGTCGAGAGTTTTCACTGGCTGCAACCATAAATGGAGGGCATGGTGCAAGACAAAGGTAACCCACATTTATTCTATATTTTAATTTTATGCAATAACACAATTATATTCTCATAATGTAGGCCTACATTCCGATATAAAAGATAAATCAATGTGATCACAAATTACACCACAACGCAAAAATTATGCTGCTGCAGACAACGCTTGCAAAGTTTATTACACCAATTTAATAATCATATAGCCTATATATTTCATTATTGCGTAGCTGCTAATTTTTCGTTCGTTGCATACTAAACATAATTGATAAACAATGATGATTTTTAACTCAATTTCATTGTCATATTGTACCGTATCTTTACACGTGCATAACTCAATAGTGATACATAGTGGGTTGCCATATCTCACCACATGCCCTTTAAATCGTCCAGAGATTTAACAACTAATAACGTCAGACGTTAATTTTGAAAGAAATACAATGCATATACTGGGTATGTCCAGTAACACGGCAGTGTTTACATTTACACATGTAAACATAAATTGCTGAAAAGCAAATTTAACGAAGGCCTTGTTCTCAATTTACCCTGAACAGACTATACCTAGTTAGCCATCTTTATTACAGAATAGTTTTGTTAGTTATTCTTTTATTGTGCAACAGACACCGGAAAAGCGCGGTAAAAGTTGCCTATTGACACCAACGTGCTGTATATAATACTAAATGTTTTGTACAGTTTTATTAGCTAATGTTTATACCAAGCACTATTTCTCTCATAAACATGCCCAGTAAGAACTTGCCTGTTAGTATTTTTCGTGATTTCCCAGTGTGTCTTATTTATCCTAAACTGTTGGTTAAATTTCATTCGTATGACAGTAATATGTAACACATAACGTCAGTAAACTTTGACAGTTATAACGGCATTCCCTGTTTATGTGTTGAAAGTGCTTGGGAAAACGTCAGTCGACATTTTAAAAATTAAACTACCGTAGGTATCAAGTTCAAATTCACCGTATGCCCAATGAATTTTATATTGCAGTGGGACTAACTTTACATCCCGTAAACATAAAATGTTCTTAGCACTGTCAAAATCCACTGAAGTAAGGTGAAATTGAGTATAAATTAATTTACATTTTTAAAATAATATTTTATGAATGATATACTGTCATTCGATTCTTGTTATATTATGTTTTTTATGAGACGAAAATTTACAAGAGTGCAGGGGCTAAATATGACGGGGAAAAATTATAATTATATAATAATGATCGTAGGTCACAGTTGTTCATGTGGCTTGATATCATTGTCAAATAGAGATCTGTAAAGAATATAGTACATTTACATTCAATGACCTTTATACATTCTTTATGTAAACTTGTTTACAGTACAGCCAGTCACGTGTTTTATTTCTATTATTCGTTAGTAGTAAATTAGAAAAAGTCGATTAATTTAGTATAACGAAGTGTTGTATTGATGAAATACCTCTATCAAAAAACATGCTGAATTTTTCTTAATATTTTCCTGATTCAAGATTTAGCAAGATTTATTCGAAAATATTACAATAGCGACTTTACTAATTGTCTTGGATTTCGCTTAAGTACCTTGTACATCAACTATCAAAATGTAATTATGTCGTAATTAAGATAGTATATAATTAATTACAATTATCTCTCATCCTGTAACAAAGACTAAAAACGCCTTATACAAATTCAGTCCTATAATACGTAACTTATAGTAAAATAAAATATTATATAAAGAAGCGTTACCCATAATTCGTCACACTGTCTCTTTAGTACAATTAACTAAACATTTCAACGCAAGTAGTGAGACCGCAACGGCCATTTTGTGATTTTTATGCGTCATTATGCAAAAACTATGGGGCCTACTTTTTTTATCTTTGGGGAATGACAAGTTATCTGATGTGCAAATGTTGAATAGTGTTTGGCACAAATATTTAAAAAAAATGAATTTTTACGGGACCAACTCCTTTAATAGAAAAAATAAATATATAATATGAAGTGCTCACTGCGAAGGCATAGACTAAGGCCTGATTCACAATGCGCTGTCAACAATTCACAATGCGCAGTCCAGTAGTCATGTTTTTTTTATGTATTGTTCTTAAAAAAACTGTTTGTTAACCTACCTGTTTTCTACCTATTGTTTGTAAAAATTGCTTATTTTTAATTTGAAAGCATAGAAAATATAGAAAAACAGTATTTGTTTACATTACGTGATTACGTGAACTACGTATGATTGGTTGGAGTTTTTCGGCAGTCGGCAGTCCAGCAGTCGAAGATAAAGTTAACTATTTTCAACTGCCGGACTGTAGGTAGTGAATACGCCTGTCTTGAAGAGCATATTATTAATCTTCGACAGCCGACAGCGCTTTGCGAAACGGGCCTAACGGCTTTTTTTTTTTTTTTGTGGACAAGGCGTTGACGGTTGGCTGATGGGGGGGGGAGGAGAGATTGCTGTTTTCTGAGCGCGGAAGCGTGTATATCTGTTTCGGAGGAATAGAAGAAGACGTCGGCTCGCAGTCTATGTGTTGTCCTGTACCTCGCAGTCGGGACAATGGCCGCCACCCCGCCGTGCGGGACAACACTCCAGTCAGCTTCAAAGGACCGCGCCGAGCCGACGAGCTTGTAAAACATCCCCCGCACAGCCTCTAGGCAACACTTCGCAGCGGGGGTGGGACATTACACCGGTAGACGGGGCTGCCTCAACCCCCTGTGACCAAGGACACACCTTGTTGACACCGCCGTCCTGCGGGGGGTGAAGACATCACCTGCCACCTTCTGTGCGCGAAAAGTCTTGCACGGACTCTGCGAGTTGAAGCTACACTCCAAGTGCAAACTCTGCAATGACAGATGGGACCACGACACTTATGCTGTGTCATGGTTTACAAATACCTGAATACTGACTCAAGGCTTAGGACAAAATAAGCCGAGCAAGACCGTCCCTAGCCTCCGGATTACGAGGTTAAGGCTCGGTTTCAGTGGCCATATCGCACTTTATTATTTTTCGCTCTTTTGGAATTCTGAGAAGAATAATGTTAAATAGGCGACCACACCGCAAATTCTATTTACCTTGACCTACAATACAAGCACGTTAATAGAGCTAGTAATGTATAGTTAGGTCGCAGTTTGTCGGCCAAATTATGAATATAAATAATTTGCCACACAGTTTGCGGCGTAATTATAAGTCAACAGCTATATCGCATGGTCTGTACTGTAGCGAAATGTAATTGGAATTTGATGTATTAATCGCATATTTAACATTTGTCTTTTTAGAATTCCAAAAATGGCGACTGAAACCGAGCCTTAAAGCCATGATCTCCCGTTTATTTCAAACAATTGCAAATAACTCAAATGTTTTTTAACCAAATGCTTTGAAAAAATTTGAGACAGTGTACAGTCATACGGTACACAATTTTACCAGACCGTTTTTTAAAATAATGTACCGTTCGCATGAAAAAAAATTATTTTGCTTCATTTTGGCTTATTATCACAACAAAATGTGTAACATTTCGGGGGAAAAAATCTAAAAATCAGTTCGGTGTATTGCAACAGAAAAATTCATATAAAAACGTTCATACATAAGTGTTACAACTGCCAAAGTAATTTTTGGTATATGAATTAATTTGCGTTACAAAAAATATTTTCGAAACCACTGCTAAACTAGGCACTAAAAGCAACATTTCAGAATTGTAGCTTTCTCGAGGCCAATTCGCAAAAATAAAAAAAACAGCAATCCTGGACAATAGTTTTTGCCAACTTTCTAAGCAAAACATTTTCTCGATTAACGTATATCTGAAGAACGATCTCTGACGCCGAAATCTCGTACATTTAATTCTGGCGCAAGAGATCACACTTAACAAATGCATCATTCTGGGTACATGTTTGCTCATAAATTTGACGACTGTCATTATCTAGGACTGTTGTTTTGTTTATTTATATATTGTCTTTTCAAAAAGTATAGATCCCATTTGAAGAGTTCAGCGCTTGTTTATCTACCACGCCCTCCTAAGGTGGAGAGAAACACGCTAAATTTTTTTCTATCGATTTCCTGCAGTAACTTCCGTTTTAAAATGTTTTTTTGGGAAATGTGGTAATGTTGAGGCATGTAAGATATTTGTGATGAATTTTGGAGATCATATTAGTGTTTCGTGTTCATCTTATATTGGACATTTCATCATTCTGCAAAGTTAACATATAATTCTCTTGCAATGATTCTGAATGACAAATTAAGACAGATTCTATTATTAATGCCAAGCAGTTTATCAAGAGTATAAGTTATATCCTACTTCTCGTCAAATAGAGAATTTTGATAATACGAATTGTATAAATGTTAGGGCTCGAAAACAAAAACACAAGATAATAATCGGACACTCCTTCTTAAGGGTGCCTAGTACCATGCGCTTCAAATGCGTTGCAATGTGCGGAGAAACACGTTTTTTTAACGGAACTATTCCACAGGTGCCCATTTTGCAAATGTACGAAAAATAAAACGGTTTTTTTTACAAGATACGAACTTCATTGTTAAAACACCGCACAGTTTCTAAGTCCTCTAACATTGCTAAAAACAGCTCTTTTGAACTGCCATACTTCTCGGGGTACTCCGATATTCTCCTTTCTCCTTGGCATTCCGTCGCTACTTCACAGCAGGGTTTTCAATTCATGTCATTTATTTACTGTGCTTTTATAATATGCAATAAATTATGTGTTGTCATTAATTACGTAGGTAGACCTCGATCACATATTTCATGTTTAACTTACCAGAAGACTTTAGGTCTATTAAAAACGAAATTACAATGGCAGTTTCGTTATGTGTGTGATTAGCTATGCGTGCGACAAGAACAATATGTCAAGCAAATGGAAATGTGCCAACAACAGTTTCACGGGAACGCTGGGAAGGCGGTTGGCGTGCAGTAATTATACCACATATCACAAGCTAAGTTTGCGGAGGCTGTGTGATTGTGTGCGCACGCATTTCGGAGACTTGACGGGGCCTGCGAGTTTGCCGCCTTGACACATCAAACACACACACTCACATACACACACTCTCTCTCTCTCCCTCATTTCTCTCCCGCCATATCCAGCAGCACAGCAAACTGCAGATAAAAAAAATGTGCTTTTTAAAAATTAAGGGCACGAGAAAAAGAAATAGCAACCCACTTTACTTAAGGACTCTGCCTACCTCAGAGCTCCGGCGGCTGCAAGGATAGGGCGTCACAGGTTAAATTATATACCTAAATATCTCAGTCACTTTCAAACCTACATATATGCCACCACTGACTTTTTTGTTCAGTACGATACGGCCCACACTGCTACGGAATATTTTAGCAAGTTATATCAATACCCTGAAAACTATGAGCAAATAAGTGTTTTCATGCCGATTAAACACTCGAAACCCTGTATTCATAAAATTCTTTTCACATTTTCGTTTACGTATAGCAGTATTCTTCTCTTATCAATGCAGAAAATGGCTTCTATCCGAAAGCGATATCTCAAAGGGTGACAGAACCACACGTAATTTAGTTTAACATGTAAAACCCTATCCTTGCTCCCGCCACGCTCCGAGGTAGGCAGAAGCCTTAATATTTGAGTTTTATGCAAAACACATAATGGTAACCCCATACCGCACATTCCGATATAAGATATTAAGGGGCAACCCAACCTGTGATTCAAATGCGTTGCAGCAAGTTACGACTATTCTTTTTTTTATTGACGAAGACTATTTAACGCGCATTATATTTGTATATCTACGAATAGAACACACACTTCAAACTATGTCGCTATAATTTAAACATTTCGGCACGTTTATTTAAAAGAAAATCTTTTTCGGGGCCCTCAAAATGGCCAAAAATGGGTTTTCCAGACTGACGTATCTGTAAATGTAACAACCGCAGTCGAAAAACACAACCACAGAAGCAAGTGTTAGACTTTGAGCAATGCTACCCACATATAAAACATCGTGGTCACCACTTAAAGCCCCATATGATAACGAGTAACAATAAAGCACCGTACGCCGGTGTACTGTACACTTGCATATATACACGCACTCTGGTTGTTTATTTACTTTTGTTACAAACATTGGGAGGTGGGAAGGAGGTGTGATTCTTTATCAAAAATGAGAAACGGTTATACGGCGAAATATTTGGCCGAGCTTAATTCGTGAGGGAGAAATTCACCTTCGTAAATTGAAATTTAAAAGGGTCTTTTGGCGAAATATATGAAACAACGAGGAGTTAAACTTCAATTGTGGGCACGATGCTCGCTGTTAATGAGATCTTCAAGTCGTCAAGAAACTACGTTTAAACCTCTCCCCTTCAAGAAAATAACAGAGGTGGTCACCATCTCACTGACTGAAACTTTGGTGGCGTTGGGTTCTGTGAACATTTCATGTTGCCTCAGGTCACTGCCATAATTTTTAATAAGTGTTCTCCTTAAATTAAGTGGCCTCTCGTTCTGAAAGGCGAGGATTACTAATCACGAACTAGGTGAGAACGAGACAAGGAAGTAATCTCGCAATGACGGTGAGGGAAAAACGTGTTACTTTATTTCAGTTTACCAATTTTTATGCATTTAAGGGTTTCTGTACCTAAACCAAGTTTTGAGATTTCCGTAAAAGCCACCTGATGGAACACGCCACTTTAGTTTTGCCTTGATAACATCAAGGGGGAGTGTTTAACAATTTTATTGCATTTTCAGTCTGTTGAGTTTTTCCCCCCAAATTGTATTATCAACATTTTCTCTTCGACAAAGCATAGTAAATAGTAACTTAATGGAATCGTTCATTAATTTGTCACGCATAATCAGTGAAAGAGAATTATAGGTTAACTTTCAAGAATACTCTTGCAATGATTCTGCATGGCAAATTAATGTAAGATTCCTTATTATTTATGTCAAGCAATTTACTAAAAACATATCCTGTTCTTTGAGTACGAGAACATTTTGATAATACGATTTGAATAAATGTTATGGCTCAAACACTGAAAATACAATAAAACTGTAAAACACTCCCCCTTAAGTAAAATGTAATTGGAACTGTGTGTATATAAACAGATAAAGAAAAAGAAAGGCTAATGAAATTGATTGTTGCGCACGATAAAATAATGTTTTTAAAATAGTTAACTGTTTTCGCCTCCGATTTCGCATCAAACACTCAGCCTCGCACAAATAAATTTTCGCCTGTGTATATTCTTCGTTAATTTCCTTTCAAACGTCCGTGTGCAATCAGAAATATCGCAAGACCGGATACAGTAAAAATAAACGGCGCAATTTGGTTTTATATAGTTAGGCCTAAAATTATGACCATAAACAGGTTCACTTTTCGTGTTTTTTTTTTTTTTTTTTTCACTCGTGCATGTTTTGATTTAATCGCCGAAACCACACACAACATGTCGGGGAATTTATATTCGTAATTACTTCGTGTTATTGACCAGCCGTAAATTTTCCTTGGTTGGTTCGCACGACTATTCTGCAAAGAAAAAAAATTAATGCAATGCAAACGTTGAATTTCTCATAAGATACTTCCTGGCATGTTAATTTTAGAGTTTATGTAAATATGTTACGTCCAAAAGATAGCAGCATAAATATTTTTAATTTTTTTTATTATGACAGTTCTGCACTTTGTACGGCATTCTTACTCAGGAAGAGATACTGCATGGAAATTAACGAGCATTCAAACGCAAAAATGCAAAGTAATTATTTTTTTGGTAAGAATTTTCTTTAAAAACCAACAATTCACAAGAAATTCCTTTAACACTGATTCCTCACCTATGCTTAACATTTGATAGGCATTTTTCGAAAGTTGACATTTGATTTTCAGTACCCGGTAGGCATTTTTTAAAGTAGGTATTATTTGACTTTCAGTACCAGGTAAGACTTTTTCTAAAGTTGGCATTACAACAGTTCCGTTCAGTAACAAACACATTTATATATTAACCAGACAGGAAGGCAGGAGGAAGTTTGAGATTTTCTCCAGGTTGTTTCCAATTGAAAACGGGCAATATGTACCAGGAAAGCCTACATTAATGGTGCCAATAAGTTAAACCTTTTGAAATAAAATTTCAGGCGAGAAAACAGTTTAAGTATTAAATACGAGGAATAATAACCATTCAGGGCTCATTCTGCTAAACTTGCGGCAACACCGATGAAATGGAGAATTCTTTAAAAAAAGAAAAAAAAACTATTCTCTACTAAATTACGTAAAGAATACTACCCAATAAATTTTTATTGCCATACAAATTCAGCGTAATATATTAAGTTCAAAACATGTTTAATACTTGCCCGTAGTAAAAAAACTCACACTGTAAAAATACTTCCTTTGTCAAAATAAAATGTTTGCTACAGCAGAGAAAGATGATGTTTAGATATGATTCACTGCAAAGTAATCTTGCCTCAAAGAAAATTATTGTTTTTAAGTTAAAGTATTGGTAACAAATATTGTGTTATTTTTAAAAGAGTTTATTAAAAATTCTTAATGGTAAAGTTATGTTGTGGTGATTTCAACGGAAGCTCTATGTTGAAAAATTGTTTTCTTTGCTATAAATAAACTGAAATTTTAAAAGAAATCTCTTTAGAGAAAACTGTAATAACACCAAACATAAGATTACCAAAATGTTCTTTACTTAAGGCTAAATTTCTTTACCGCAAGATCACTATCCTCAAAGGAAATATTTTGTAAAGTAAACGTTTTAACTGTGCACTTGCAAAAAACATAACCTTCAACGGCGAAAAAAATGTCACAAGTCGTGAAATGAAAACTCTAGAATAAAGGTCCTGGGAACGTTATTGAATGTTAATAAAACTGTGAAATTACTAAAGTGCACTGTATTTCCAAAAGTGAAAAAAATATATATACTATATAATTTTCCTTAAAAGTTTTAGACACTTTATAAAGTGCCTCTCTACATCTTGATTCGCTGCGAATTCTCTACTTCGAGCTGGTCTTTACTACGAGAAGAGACATGATAATTCATGTTATTTGTCGGGAACAGACTCGACTTCAATGACTTATACAACCTTGAACACAATCTGCAATGGTATTGGCCACTGGCTCATATGTGATGTCAATTACACACTTGACTGCTTCAAACGCGATTGATACTATAACTAGGGACACTGGAAAATCGCGGGAATAGTTGACTGTTTGCTAGACTCCAACGTGATGAATACAACACTGAATGTTTCGTATCAACATTGGCTGTCGTTTGTTTGTAGCATTTTTTCTCTCTACAACAAACCCAGTTAGAATTGCAAAGCCTGGACGCACAGCGTTTGTGATTCGTCCCAAAACTTTTCACACGTGTCACGGTTAATATAATACAGTTTATTGGAGACTGTTTTAAACATTTTCGCGATTTTCCAGTGTCTCTAACTATAACATGGGAATTTTAATTATTTGTCAAACGTGTTCTCCGCTGTGAGCTACGACATTGTATGTTAACGGAAGAAGTAAAAAGAAATGAACAGCAGTTTGCAGTTTAGTCTGCAGCTAGAGAATAACGCGAAGGTCTCTTACCATAAGTAGGCGCCTAACTTTCAAATAGGCATATTAAATTTTTTACTATAAGTGCTCCCTACCTGTCATTCGAATGCGTTGCAGCAAGTTACAACAATTTTTTTTTACGAAACTATGTAACGAGCATTTTATTTGTATATCTACGAAAAGAACATACTCTTCACACTATGTTGCTGTAGTTTTAAAAAATTCGGCACGTTTATTAGAAACATTATTTTCGGGTCCCTCAAAACGGCAAAAAATGGCTTTTCCAGACTGCAGTATGTGCAGTATTTCGAAAAACACAACTACAGATACAAGCATTAGACTATGAACTAAGCCGCCCAAAAAAAAAGTTATGCGGCCACCGCTTCAAGTCCCATAGGAAAAAGCGTTGCGCGGAGAGGCGATAATGTATTCTAGAGGCAAGATTATTTTGCGTATTGATTCTAGGTCAGGTTGAATGCCAATATTGTATACTTCACAACTCCTTCTGTGATCAGACAACACTTGTTTTAACACATCTTTGACGACTGCAAGCCAGTGATAAATAAGGAAACAAGTCGTTGTGGTAACACGTGTTACGGTTAGAAGCCAATATATATAGACTTTGGCCAGTGTGTGTATAGGTCTGAGAAGTCTAGGCTGTTGCCAGATTTAGTACGAGAAATACTTGTGCCTCTATGTATCAACTGTTCTTACCGCTCCTCCCTCACACACACAAACGCAGCCTATCTAGAGAGACCCATTAAAAGCCATACAAATGCCAGTACTAGCTGCAGAAGACGACGTGCAGTGACATAGCAAAGGAATTTGGGGGGGGGGTTATATCAAAATATACCCCTCCCCCCCAAAGATACCCGAAATTCTGAGCAATCTCTCACACAGTTACATTTTCGAAACTATCTGTTAGTAGGCCTCATTGAGAAAAAAGTAATGTTGAAGTTACCATTCTTGTGTTAAAATAGGGACAACTAAATAGTTTGGTTGTCGGTATTACTCTGGACAGTTCCTTCAACAATCTGTTGTGTAGAAGTTACCATCTAGTTTGTAAAAGCAACAAGGCTCTTTGTTTCTTCTACAAAACAGATTGTTGAAGGAACTGTCCAGAGTAGTACCAACAACCAAATTGTTTTGTTGTCCCTATTTTAACACAAGTATGGCACCTACAACTATACTTTTTTTCAGTGAAATAAATATAACTGCAGTAATGCCACCCACGGATATGTATAACTAAGTTCATTGTAACAAAAATACTCCTCCTCCCCGCCGCGAAAATAAAACTCCTTCACTGTATGTAGAATATTTCAGATAAATTTACTTTACATATAATGGACGCTATTACATTTACAGGTAGGTAATATTATTACACATATGTAAAGGGAGTAAGAGATTTCTGTCAGCCCTCAACATCAATGTCTTTAGCACTGGTGAGGAATGACAATGATGTGAGTATGGAGCAGCGCCGGAATGACGAGGCGGGGTAAGCCGGAGTGCCACGAGACAACCCGCCGACCAATGGCCTCGCCCGGCACGATTCCCACATATATGTAAATTAATGTTACATAACTGGTAATATAATATTTCACAACTAGAGACCTGAAAATTTCGTCGATTCACTGGCCTGTAGGTTTAGCTTCCAGGGACATCTGTGAACTCAAGTATTTTTTTTTATATTCTTAATTCACTCGACTGATTACGGCTAAAGTATACGTTAAAAGTTCAACTGCAATGCTTTTATTGTAACGCAAGGTGAATAGAATTGATATTATAGTAACAAATTTAACACTTTTCTTCTCAGAATTTCGTAAGTGCGAAAAATAAAATAATTAAATATGGCGACTGACGCGGAACCTTAAGGGCGCGTCCACCTCAGTTTTCAACGTCTTTCTTTTATTTTTATATTGGTACCAGATTTTTTTCTAATTTTATACATAAATTGTGATTAAATCTTCCTCTTAGGAAATTTTTGTATCTCTCATAGTTATTGCGTAATGAGTCGTAAACGTCAAAATTTGGACTTTACGGTTTTAAGTACGCCACTTAAACCAACTGACATACCAAACTGGAAAAATTCACTCTATATAACAATGTTGTAGGCTATGATTTAACATATATAAAAGCAAAAAAAAAATATATATATATATATATATATATATATATATATATATATATATATATATATATATATATATATATATATATATATTGTATTTTTTAAAACGTTGTTGATATTTTTAAAATTTTTATTTCAAAATTCAGCTTTTTTTATTAAATAAAAAGGAATTTATTATTTTGTTTTTATATATGTAAAATCATAGCCTACAACATTGTTATACACTGTGCTCGCTGGAACAGTTATATGGGGTACGTTTAGTTATATTTCTATTATTGCCTCAGAGTCTTCCAGGAGTTGTAAAACATGTGAAAGGCCAATGTGAACATGACACGAGCTTACAAGTTCTGGAATTCAAACATGTGCCTAAATCAAAACGCGAAATTTTCAGGTCCCGAGTTCTTTACATATAGGCGCAGGGCCTCGACGGCAATTGTATATAACGCGCGAGCGAAATACCCTATTTGTTTTCATGTGATGTACACAGTACACGGTTGGGTAACATTCCCACACACTTGATGAGTAATTCCACCAACTTTTTTTTTACAGTGTTGGTAACCCCGTGACGACGGGAACAGGGTGTCTAGTCGAGAGTTCTAGTCCAGGAGCTGCTCGCCGATAGCAAAACGGCCAGGAGTTTGATCGCGAGCTATCGAAGCTCTTCAGCGAGAGAAACCAGCTGCCAGACCTGATCTTTCACCGGCTCCCCCCTCCCCCTCCAACAAACCTAAAACCTCACACGTCGTCACCTTGTTAACAGCTGACAGGTTGGCATGCGGTTGAAGGCGCCCTCAACGCCGGCTAGACAAGCTGACGACGCCGAGAAGAATCTCCAACACAAAATCATAGTCTCGACATAGTCACCATTATGAATTATTTTGTTTTATGATTGCATGAAACTAAGATGAAAATTGCGAACTTTGCTTTTATAGCGTGAATTATAATTACCTTACAGTACAGTACAAACATCGCAGTTGAACTTTTAAACTTATGTTTAGGCCACTATCAGTCCAGTAAAATAAGAGTATTAAAATATTGCTGGAATGACTGTGGCCATAAAGACCTATATATAGGGAAAGGAGTATTTTGCGAGTTCAATGACCCATGGGCGTACCTAGGAATAGTTTTCGAAGGGTGTTTTGAACTCTCATCTTGCATAAATGTATCAATGTCATCTGTGTTAGACGTCTCTAAGAGTAATATTAACATATTTTATTAACATTTAGGTTGCTTTCGTAGTATATTCTACCTTTTGCAATGTAAAATATAATACTTAGATAAGGAAAATGACATTTCAGATGGGATTTTAACCCCCAAAACCGCCCCCTGGGTACGCCCATGCAATGACCAACCTGTTAGAATCCACCGTACTATGTGTACCGAAGCCCCGTCTATTCATTCATTGTCTGTTGTTCCAGCGAGTCAGGTAACTGATAGAGGCGCGAGTATTTCGCGTACTAATCAGGCAACAGTCTGGACTTCTCAGACCTATACACACACTGGCCAAAGTCAAATATACATTGGCTTCTAACCATAACACGTGTTACTACCACGACTTGTTTCCTTATTTATCACTGGCTTGAGATGTGTTAAAACAGGTGTCGTCTGATCACAGAAGGAGTTGTGAAGTATACAATATTGGCATTCAACCTGACCTAGAATCAATACGCAAAATAATCTTGCCTCTAGTAATTGACTAATGGACGGGGCTTGAGTTTGCAGTAGACTATTCTGGGTTTGAGTTCTAGTGGGTCTTGCACATGTAAGTCTGGTGGCCGTTTCCCTAGTGTACTCTACATTCCGTTACTTGCATTCCACCACTGCGCCATGCATACCTCATTATGATTCTGACAAACTCACATAAATCCCTATTAAACTCTCATAATAGCTTTCCACTTCATTCAACAGCAACCAGTTTCGTGAACTGTATCTGATTCTGCGGTGAAGTAGGCGCTTATGAAATATTACTGTAATTAAATGCCCAATAATTTAATTAAATTCTTTATTTAAGTGACCGACCTTGAATTGCTGATAAAAAGATCGTTAGTCTTTAAGTGTCATCTAAAAAGTAATATTTAAAAGGTGTGAACCATAATTAGCCGTTGAAAGAAACTATAAATAAAATTATTACGCATTAGTACACCTTAGTAAATTAAAATAAAACATAAATAAAAGGCCAGTCCAAGGTCGCAAGTTATACCAACATTGCAAGCAAAATCTTTTGTTGGACTGGCGCAATCCTTTGACATATCTTTCTACAAACAGACAAAATTCCTTAGTAGTAAAATAATTAGTCAATTACTTATGAACTGCATCAACATGGTATTTCCTGATAAAGTGAACATGAAGTGTTTTCTACGTTACTATTATTTTTTGTGTCAGGGAACTTGGTTAATTTTTTTGGTGGTTACGTAACGCGACCTTTTATAAAGTAGGATAGGGACCACGGATTTTGGTGAAAAGACTTTAGCAACAGCTTGTCCCATTGGTTGATGTGGATACCTGCAACTTTGTTTCATGGTCAATGATTGGATACACTTTGAGCATGTGGGGTTAAGGCCTCGATCCCTAGTTTAGTAGTGGTTTCGAAAATATTTTTTGTAACGCAAATTAATACATTTATCAAAAAATTCCTTTGGCAGTTTTAACACATATATCAACGTTTTTATATGAATTTTTCTCTTGCAATTCACCTAACTGATTTTTAGATTTTTGCCCCCGAAATGGTACACATTTTGTTGTGAAAATAAGCCAAAATGAAGCAAAATAATTTTTTTCTCGCAAACGGTACATTATTTAAAAAACGGCCAAGCAAAATTGTTTATCGTATGACTGTACACTGTCCCAAATTTTTGCAAAGCATTTGCTTACAAAATATTTGAGTTATTTGCAATTGTTTGAAATAAACGGGAGATCGTGGTCTTAAGGGGCCTCCCTACCTGCGATTCTAACGCGTTGCAGCGAGTCACGACTAGTCTTTTTATGACAAAACCGTTTAACGCAAAGTATAATTGTATATCTACGAAAAGAACACACACTTCAAACAATGTAGCCATACTTTTAAAAATTCGGCACGTTAATTAGAAACATCTTTTTCGGGCCCCTCAAAATATCCAAAAAAATGGGTTTACCAGACTGCCGCATGTGTGAAAAATAACAACCGGATTTGGAAAACACAACTATAGGAACAAGGAGTAGACTTTGAACTACGCTGGCAACAAATAAAATATTGTGGTCACCGCTTAAAGTCCCATAGGAAAAAATATAATAGTAAAGCACTGCACTGCGCGGAGAGGCGATAATGTATTACATACGTCGGTCAGCAGCAACATTACCACTCCTGCCTCACACACACAGTATAACTAGGGAATCCCCTTAAGTGGGCATGGCATATAATTCAGTGGTAAAAGCATCTGTTCAAAATTATAAGTTTCTCGAAGCCAAGTTACATAAATAAAAAACAGCAAACCTAGAATATAGTTTTTTTCAGCTCTCTGAAGAAATTTTTTTTCTCGAGTTACTCATTTATGAAGAACAAATAATCTCTAAGGCCGAATTCTCTTGCATTTAATTGCGGTGGAACAGATCACACTTAACTAATGCACAATTCTGGGTAGATATTTGCTCCTATAATTGGCAAATATCATCATCTGGTTTTGTTGCTTCGAAGTTATCCGACATTTACTTTCAACATGTGCATTAATATTGGCGGCTTTATAATTTATCTATAGAGGTACGAGTATTTCGCGTATTAATCTGGTAGTAGTCTAGACTTCTCAGTCCTATACACACACTGGCCAAAGTCGAATATACATTGGCTCCTAACCGTACCAGTGGGTAGCCCCAGGAATTATTATATTATTAACTACTGGCTTGCAACCTTCAAAGGTGTGTCAAAACAGCTGTCGTCTAATCACAGAAGTTACACTGATATAAAGGTTATTGGCGTTCAACCTGATCTACAATCAATACGCGGAATACTCGTGCCTCTATTTATTTATTTGTCTATCACACAGTTTTAATGCACCTTCATATCACACACAACATAGAAATGTTACGGTGACCGAGGCACAGACTAAATAGTAATACAGATGCGAAGTAACGCGGCGGCTTGTTTGGTATTGGCTGGCCGAGATTGTTGACGAGAGAGCCCCGTGTATGTTTGGCTCCTGCATGCTACGGCAGATTTCCTATTGGCCTGGACGCCACACGCTGATTGGCAGTAGGTGTTTCCGCCATGTTGCTGGCCAGTGAAGACATTTTGCTGGCGTGTGTGACTGAGTTCGCTGGCCCACCGGCTATTTTGCTTCTGTATTACTGAATATTCTGCGACCGAAGTTTACTTCTAGAGAATAATAGTTCCTTGCTGATTTAACACCAGCAGAAGAGACTCCCCCGCCTCATCAATTCCTCGTGCAACCCAATGTTTTTTATAGTTAGACACGGAAATTTCGTTGGTTCAGTGACCAGTCGGCTGGACCCCATAGTCCTGTGTACACTAAGGGCCATATCTATAGACCTCTTTCGAATGACAACCAACTGCTTACCAATGCTTTCTCTATGGGGATAGCAGCTGATTGTCATTCGAAAGAGGTTTATAATATCGGCCCTCTGTCTTCAACAACTTGTAAATTGACTGCTGCTCAGTTAATGGCCAGTTGTTCACGTGACAAGGTAGCACAGGAGTGTGTGAGTATATTGATGCCGATCTGCTATTGGCTTGGAATGCTTCAGGAGGGGTCAAATAAAAGTGACATAATTAAAATAGTGTGCTAACCCACATGTAGGGTAAACCTGCCCTACTTCGTGGTATAGGCCATTCGGAATAAAGTGAGCACTAAAGATTTAACCTTTGAAAAAAAATCACTAGCCGTTACTGCATATAAGTCAACATTAACAACAGTTACATTATTGTTTGTATGGTTGGTAGCGAATAACTGCATGTAGTTCCACGAATTTTCTTATTTGAACACAGCATTAGTGAAACAACATCAATTGCAAACGACCTC